>JARACY010004179.1:0-28342 GCA_029255725.1 Scrobipalpa atriplicella | reverse complement strand
TAAGAATCAAATAATTTCATTGCCTCAAATTAGAAATAAAGATAAAAAAGTAAAAAAATATATAAAAAATCTATAACATCTGAAATAAGAGCTAAGTTAAAAGAACTAAAAATTACGTATAATTTTCGTAACAGAATAGCTGAATAATGTAACTAATAGGAAACAACATTATTACAGGAACTACAAATAAACTCTGTTCAAAATAATGTTCAGTTATTCCAATATGTCTCTTTACCTCTAGATAAACTTAACGAAATCCTACCATTTCAGCTTATAGGTACATATAGAGAAGAGATAGATAACACTTAATTGCATTAATAAAGCATTGATTAAAATAGTAATAAATACCTATATCTAAAATTGCACCTAGTTATGGTGTCTATCCACCAGATGTGCATGTAAAATGACCAGTGTAAACTAGGCTGCAATCAATCGCACCATGCGTATAAAACTTCGGTCGGTCGGTCTTCGTCAAGATTTATAGACATTTTGCCAATCCAAAATTGCGCTTGAATTAAGGTCGATATTTCAGTGAATGAGGCTCAAACAATACGCCGGTAATGCTGGTGCACCGCTGGTCATCTTGCGCGCATATCTTAGGTAGATAGACCTTATGAAACAAGTTCGATGCTTGGCAACATATTCGTAACAGTAAGTAAGTAGGAAATACTCGTACATATGTGTTGTAAAGTAATATAAAAACAAATTCTAATCAGTTCAAGAAGTAGCATTTAACATTAATTGTTCGATAATTATTAAACATTAAAGGAGTGAGTTATTTTAACACATCTCACAGATTGGTCTAGAACTAGACCGCACCCGTAGGTATAGAAAACGATAATGTCGATAAAAAAACAGAGAGTAAGTTGTTTACCTTGATTTAAAATTTCTATAGAGATCATAGTGAGATTTCATGTTTTTCATAACGTTTGTTTTGATAAAAATAACAGAGCACTCTGTTAAATCATAGAAATGAAATCGTAATATTATAAAGAGCAACGACGTGATAGTAATTTTCCGATAGACTTTACAGTGTCCTGTATTCCAATAACCTTCTTTCATTTATTTTAATCTCAAAGCATCTAACAACATTAGATATAGTACCTATTGATACAACTGATGATTAAATCAATATCAGAAGAGCAACACTTATTACATCTGAAAAATCTACTCTACACCGCTACCAGCCGTAAACAATCTTCTTAAACGTTACCACCTTTTTTTTACCACCTATTGACATTGCTTATCGTACCTAAGAATTCGACTAACGGTTGAAACTCGCTCAGATTTATGAAGTTGGTCTAGGGCGCGCAGGCAGAGGGGGAGGTGCACCTTGTCGGGCAGGTACGGGGGGCGGGGGGCCAGTAGCGGGCGGCGGGGTGCTGCTCGGGGGCGGCGGCGGCGGGGGCGCAAGTCGGCGGCGGAGCTCACTGTCCGCCGGAGGAGACGTCGCCGGCGGTGAAGAAGCCGGTGGTGAAGAAGCCGGTGGTGACGAGCCTGGCGGTGTCGATGGCGGAGGGGTAACAGTGGGAGGTGTGGCAGACTTATTACCGTCTCCAGATGGAGCCATGGGCGCCGGTCGCGGCGGCGGGGGCCGAGCGGGGCTCGTCGGTGGAATGGCGGGCGCTCTGGATGGCACCAGTGGGTCGGTGACGGGGCCGGCGGTCTACTCGGCTGCTGTCTACGCGGAGTCGGTGGCGCTGACCTAAGCGGGCGGTCAGATGGGATCTCACCGAAAAGAGGCATGGTATTGTTCGTGCATAAACCGACTTCCAGTCGTACTATATCGGTCCAGTTAGGAGTTTTCAAGGTTATCGATAATGGGATCGAACTCACGTACATTTGACCTTTGTGGGCCGCTGCTAAAGCGTGTTGCCCGTCTCTAAATGTTATACTTAGAGTGTGGTCGTCTACGAAACGTACTAATGTGACCTCACCAATTGTAGCTAATTCTTGCAATACCCCAGCCATTACGTTACCATCGAATACTGATTCTTCGCTATTAATATCATCAAAAGGTTGCACGATGATACTGGCATCTGGGGGCCCGAGATCTTTTACAACTTCATAGAAAACCTCCATACATTTGGTTTGGCTGACTTGCAATACCTCAACTTCTAAAATTCCCATCACTGGTCGATGATCGCTTTGTTTCAGCTCAGCACGGCCGTAATACAACAGCTTGCCTGCCGCCAGATCTGATGATGTTTCTGGATCTATAGTATGCTTCCTACTTCTCCACAGAATGCGATCCGTCCAAGCAGGTGCACGGCATTTTTCGCTTGTATCGTAATCATCGCTAAACAAGTCATATTTGTATGTAGGCGGGAAGGTGATCTCACCTTCAAAACAGTTCTTGAACACCAAATCTTGCGCCTTTTGCTTTATGAGTTGGTCATTTTCAAGCAGGCGCTGCAGGTTGTTTTGCTGCACTAATAATCGTACTTCGTCCTTGTCTAAATCTATACGATAGTTAAAATCTCCACACCAGAAAACGTAATCATGAGAATACAGAGATCTGCCCATTGGAAAAGCCACTTTTCTAGTTATTTCGGCGTAATCTGCATTACGCTCAGTTACTTGAGATTGACCAGCAGCAAAATGTGCACAGACGAAACACAGCGATGTTCCGTAAATGACCATTCGAATCGCTACTGCGCCTTTGTTGCCTGTTGCTCCTCCAAGACCAGTCTTAACCGAATCCAGGGCGACATCGCGAATGTGCGGAATTAAATCTTTCCTAACAAACACAAAGAGGCAGACTCCCACCAATTGATGACTCGATAAAAGGGTGTAAGGAGCATCTCTGCATAAAACTTTCTCTAATTCTTCACTCATGCTCTTGCGTTTTCGGAACTAGCGGCCATGATATTGCTAGCATTTAAATCCACAATTTCTTCAAATCCAATAGCAAATATATCAGATGGCTGGTCTTTGGTGCTCACTAAAGAAGAATTTGGACAATCCAACAGCCAATCTGCAAGAGATACATCTTTGAAAACAAGACTTCTAAAGTGTTTACCTCCATTTACATTGTATGTGCCAATGGAGACACGGATACTAGCTGGTTGTGTGTACTCATTGGCTCTGCGCACCATTTCTCTAAGGACAGGAGTAGATGTGTGTAATATGTGTGATGGTAGCAGTATTCTTGTTCGGTCTGCTAGTTCTGAGTTTAGAGTGGATCCCAACAATAGAATGTCAATTGCTTCTTGTTTTGAATTATCAAGCAAATTGTTTTGGATTGTACGGGCTGCAGACCTTGCACCATCAATAAGCTTCGAGCCACCTTGGATAGCTCCTGTGCCAGCATAGATTTTTGATATTTCATTACCATTGTTCACCCACATCTGTCTGAAAACCTCTTCAAATCTGGTGGTATTTTGCATTTTTGTCAATACATTGCAGCAACATCATCTGTATAGCTAACATCTCTAAACCAATGAAAGTTTGTATAGAGTTAGTTCTGTCCAAGCAATCCAGGCAGTTAGTGCGGATGGCACCTTTCTGAACATTGTAAATGTCAATTCCTTTGGCACTGAATATGCCAATGCTATCATAATATTTTTCAATTATTTTCCTAAACTTAGCAATGCTTTCCAGAAACATATCAATGAATCACCACACTCTGATATCACACAAATCATATTTGATTACCACCAAGAAGTAAGGTCTGGATCTGCTGAAACTGCATTGGCAAAGTTTAGGAAAATAATTGAAAAATATTATGATAGCATTGGCATATTCAGTGCCAAAGGAATTGACATTTACAATGTTCAGAAAGGTGCCATCCGCACTAACTGCCTGGATTGCTTGGACAGAACTAACTCTATACAAACTTTCATTGGTTTAGAGATGTTAGCTATACAGATGATGTTGCTGCAATGTATTGACAAAAAGCAAAATACCACCAGATTTGAAGAGGTTTTCAGACAGATGTGGGTGAACAATGGTAATGAAATATCAAAAATCTATGCTGGCACAGGAGCTATCCAAGGTGGCTCGAAGCTTATTGATGGTGCAAGGTCTGCAGCCCGTACAATCCAAAACAATTTGCTTGATAATTCAAAACAAGAAGCAATTGACATTCTATTGTTGGGATCCACTCTAAACTCAGAACTAGCAGACCGAACAAGAATACTGCTACCATCACACATATTACACACATCTACTCCTGTCCTTAGAGAAATGGTGCGCAGAGCCAATGAGTACACACAACCAGCTAGTATCCGTGTCTCCATTGGCACATACAATGTAAATGGAGGTAAACACTTTAGAAGTCTTGTTTTCAAAGATGTATCTCTTGCAGATTGGCTGTTGGATTGTCCAAATTCTTCTTTAGTGAGCACCAAAGACCAGCCATCTGATATATTTGCTATTGGATTTGAAGAAATTGTGGATTTAAATGCTAGCAATATCATGGCCGCTAGTTCCGAAAACGCAAGAGCATGGAGTGAAGAATTAGAGAAAGTTTTATGCAGAGATGCTCCTTACACCCTTTTATCGAGTCATCAATTGGTGGGAGTCTGCCTCTTTGTGTTTGTTAGGAAAGATTTAATTCCGCACATTCGCGATGTCGCCCTGGATTCGGTTAAGACTGGTCTTGGAGGAGCAACAGGCAACAAAGGCGCAGTAGCGATTCGAATGGTCATTTACGGAACATCGCTGTGTTTCGTCTGTGCACATTTTGCTGCTGGTCAATCTCAAGTAACTGAGCGTAATGCAGATTACGCCGAAATAACTAGAAAAGTGGCTTTTCCAATGGGCAGATCTCTGTATTCTCATGATTACGTTTTCTGGTGTGGAGATTTTAACTATCGTATAGATTTAGACAAGGACGAAGTACGATTATTAGTGCAGCAAAACAACCTGCAGCGCCTGCTTGAAAATGACCAACTCATAAAGCAAAAGGCGCAAGATTTGGTGTTCAAGAACTGTTTTGAAGGTGAGATCACCTTCCCGCCTACATACAAATATGACTTGTTTAGCGATGATTACGATACAAGCGAAAAATGCCGTGCACCTGCTTGGACGGATCGCATTCTGTGGAGAAGTAGGAAGCATACTATAGATCCAGAAACATCATCAGATCTGGCGGCAGGCAAGCTGTTGTATTACGGCCGTGCTGAGCTGAAACAAAGCGATCATCGACCAGTGATGGGAATTTTAGAAGTTGAGGTATTGCAAGTCAGCCAAACCAAATGTATGGAGGTTTTCTATGAAGTTGTAAAAGATCTCGGGCCCCCAGATGCCAGTATCATCGTGCAACCTTTTGATGATATTAATAGCGAAGAATCAGTATTCGATGGTAACGTAATGGCTGGGGTATTGCAAGAATTAGCTACAATTGGTGAGGTCACATTAGTACGTTTCGTAGACGACCACACTCTAAGTATAACATTTAGAGACGGGCAACACGCTTTAGCAGCGGCCCACAAAGGTCAAATGTACGTGAGTTCGATCCCATTATCGATAACCTTGAAAACTCCTAACTGGACCGATATAGTACGACTGGAAGTCGGTTTATGCACGAACAATACCATGCCTCTTTTCGGTGAGATCCCATCTGACCGCCCGCTTAGGTCAGCGCCACCGACTCCGCGTAGACAGCAGCCGAGTAGACCGCCGGCCCCGTCACCGACCCCACTGGTGCCATCCAGAGCGCCCGCCATTCCACCGACGAGCCCCGCTCGGCCCCCGCCGCCGCGACCGGCGCCCATGGCTCCATCTGGAGACGGTAATAAGTCTGCCACACCTCCCACTGTTACCCCTCCGCCATCGACACCGCCAGGCTCGTCACCACCGGCTTCTTCACCACCGGCTTCTTCACCGCCGGCGACGTCTCCTCCGGCGGACAGTGAGCCTCCGCCGCCGACTTGCGCCCCGCCGCCGCCGCCCCCGAGCAGCACCCCGCCGCCCGCTACTGGCCCCCCGCCCCCCGTACCTGCCCGACAAGGTGCACCTCCCCCTCTGCCTGCGCGCCCTAGACCAACTTCATAAATCTGAGCGAGTTTCAACCGTTAGTCGAATTCTTAGGTACGATAAGCAATGTCAATAGGTGGTAAAAAAAAGGTGGTAACGTTTAAGAAAGATTGTTTACGGCTGGTAGCGGTGTAGAGTAGATTTTTCAGATGTAATAAGTGTTGCTCTTCTGATATTGATTTAATCATCAGTTGTATCAATAGGTACTATATCTAATGTTGTTAGATGCTTTGAGATTAAAATAAATGAAAGAAGGTTATTGGAATACAGGACACTGTAAAGTCTATCGGAAAATTACTATCACGTCGTTGCTCTTTATAATATTACGATTTCATTTCTATGATTTAACAGAGTGCTCTGTTATTTTTATCAAAACAAACGTTATGAAAAACATGAAAATCTCACTATGATCTCTATAGAAATTTTAAATCAAGGTAAACAACTTACTCTCTGTTTTTTTATCGACATTATCGTTTTCTATACCTACGGGTGCGGTCTAGTTCTAGACCAATCTGTGAGATGTGTTAAAATAACTCACTCCTTTAATGTTTAATAATTATCGAACAATTAATGTTAAATGCTACTTCTTGAACTGATTAGAATTTGTTTTTATATTACTTTACAACACATATGTACGAGTATTTCCTACTTACTTACTGTTACGAAATATGTTGCCAAGCATCGAACTTGTTTCATAAGGTCTATCTACCTAAGATATGCGCGCAAGATGACCAGCGGTGCACCAGCATTACCGGCGTATTGTTTGAGCCTCATTCACTGAAATATCGACCTTAAATTCAAGCGCAATTTTGGATTGGCAAAATGTCTATAAATCTTGACGAAGACCGACCGACCGAAGTTTTATACGCATGGTGCGATTGATTGCAGCCTAGTTTACACTGGTCATTTTACATGCACATCTGGTGGATAGACACCATAACTAGGTGCAATTTTAGATATAGGTATTTATTACTATTTTAATCAATGCTTTATTAATGCAATTAAGTGTTATCTATCTCTTCTCTATATGTACCTATAAGCTGAAATGGTAGGATTTCGTTAAGTTTATCTAGAGGTAAAGAGACATATTGGAATAACTGAACATTATTTTGAACAGAGTTTATTTGTAGTTCCTGTAATAATGTTGTTTCCTATTAGTTACATTATTCAGCTATTCTGTTACGAAAATTATACGTAATTTTTAGTTCTTTTAACTTAGCTCTTATTTCAGATGTTATAGATTTTTTATATATTTTTTTACTTTTTTATCTTTATTTCTAATTTGAGGCAATGAAATTATTTGATTCTTATTTTGTGGCTGTGTTAATAGCATTTACCCTCTGGCGGAGATAAGATTAGCATGCAATTGATCAGTAGGTTTGTGTAGTTAATCTTTACCCATAAGTACACAAATATTGTGTTTGTTAGGACAGCAAATAAATTAAGGAAAATTAAAATATTTGAGATGTCTAAACTATTGTTAGATAACTTTGTTATTATAATTTTTTTTTTTGTATTTAATGTACCTGCTGCTCTACTAAGTAAGATTGAGCAAACCAGAAATTAATGTTATAAACAACCTTATGTAACCATTCACATGTTAAATGTATATGAAGTGATTGTCTGTAAATTGTGTGGTTCATGTATGTAAAATTTAGATGCTGTTGTTCAATCATAACTGTAATTGTGTATGTTGTATTTTGCATTGCATAGCTATTTTGCAAGAATGTAGAATCATAAAAATGGCCAGTGTTTATAATGTTACATATTATTATAAATCACTATATGAAATATAGAGAATATTCAAAAATATAATATTGTTTTATTTAATCAAAAGGAGTTCACATTAATCAAACTATAATGTATGATTAGGATTTCTTTATTGAGAGTGCTTGAATTTTCTATTATAATAACACAGGCAACTAATACATAAATTAATTCAGTTCATATTTATTCCTTCTTGGGAACAGCATGGCCGTAGATAGTGTGGACTACTCCAGCCAGACCCAAGAGACAGAGACCCATGGTCAGGCGGTACAGAATACCGTCAGCTGGACCACCCTTCAGGAAAACTGGCACGTCATCCTCTTTCTGAAATATAAACAATATTAGTCAAATATCTGTGATATTAAAAAGTAAAACAAAGATACAGAAGAGACAAAATACTGCAAAGTAGATAAGACTTGTGAATACTAAAATTTGTTCAGAGCAACATTTAAACTAGACTAGATCTGTAGAATTACCTGGAACTGCTGTTGACGTTTGCGGATCTTCTCGGGCACTGGGGGGTAGGGGATGTTGGTTCCAGGCACCATTCGCCTAGTTCCAGGTGCAGGGCAGGCTTCCGACACCGTCGACAGGTGAGCAGTATTGTACTGGATGCTCGGCGGCTCCACTCGCTGCAGGGCGATTGGTGCCTAGAATAAGATCACTGATAACCACACCACGATAAACTCATTACGAAGACCGTACTTTTAAACACTTACAACAGGGAATAATGGGCTCTGCAGGTGCGTGGCCGAAACCAGCCTGCCGGACATTCTGCTCAGTTGGTGGTACATCGTGATTTTCTTAGAATTTTACAGGAAAATGAAGAAAATCGAGCTATTACGAAACAAGTACTTATCGAACACGTTCAAAAACTACTAGTAGAATAGTTGTTGAGCTGTCAATAATTTAGAAAAAGATATATATGAAATCAAGCTTTATCTAAATTGAAATTCGGAGTTTTTATTGTATTAAAAGTTTTCAGTACATTAAGTTTGTAAAATATATTTAAAATTATATAAATTTTATTAATACTGCGACAAAGTTATCGTATGTTAAGAACGGTACCCTCACAGAAAATGATACCAGCATAGATATTAGAATAATTATGGTAGAATTTTAAATTAAAATTTGTGTTTTTATCGCCTTAACTTTATCAATGTCTTATCCATGGTCTAATCACAAATGAAAAATTCCAATCTGATCACGTTTTATTTAGCGCGATTTGTTGTGTGTGTGACGATGACGAGACTATACGCTATATGCAACACATATCGCTGGCCATCCAGCGTGGTAACGCGGCCAGCGTTATGAGTACCAGTGTTGCCAAGTCTTTTCGACGTAAAGTCGCAGAAAAATGAATTCTAGGTAGCCTAAAATCGCCCAATTTTTTTTAAAGGTGAAGTAGCCTAAAATCGCCCAAAAAATTAGAAAAATAGCCTAAATGGCTACTTTTTTGCCTCATGAAACCGAAAAGGACAGGATGGCTTAAATAAATGCTTGTTTTTATAAGTACATATACTTTTTAAGGACACTTATGACTAAACTTTCGGACAAAATAAAAATGCTTAAGTTTTCGTGCGACTTAACAATCAATGAAAGAAATGTGTTATACGAAATATGTATGTCTCTGTCATCTTTGTGTCATATAGAAATGATCTAAATTCAGAACAAAAAAGCGGCACTGATGCTCTATCTAATCTGTGGTATAGTTGTGCGTTTCGTTTCACTAATAAAATTTCCAACTTTTCTGTCATAAGTTCTTTTAATCTTGAAGTAGCCTAGTGTCGCCTAATATTTTTTCGAGATAGCCTAAATGGCGACCAGTCGCCATTCCCAATTTTTGGTCGCCGCGGCACCTTTCAAGATAGCCTAAATGGCGATAAGTCGCCGCACTTGGCACCACTGATGAGTACGTTTCCACCGGGTGCGATGCGGGGCGGGCTTTTCGACTGATCTTAGTTTGTGTTATGTTTGTGTTTTTGTTTATTCGTATTTTTATTTTTGTTAAATGTTTCTTGTATTTCTTTATATGAGACTATATTAGTAGTAAATTACTTATATAATATGGCAACATGTGTCGTAGTTTTCGTTCAATTTTTTTTACTACCATTTATTTCTAACACTTTTGGACGAAAACGCCGCCATATTTCTTTTCAGTTTGACAGATCTTTCTTTTTGAGCACGTTGTTGTAAAAGGTGAGGTTTTGCAAGAATAAAATTGTTTAAATTTCCCCTAGTGCTGCACAGGTATTCTGGTGATTTATCTTTTATTTAGAAAGTGTGGTGTATTGTGTAAAAACCACGAGAAAACTTCAATTGACATTCTAACCTTGTAAACCCGGTTCGAATTTTGAACATCCGCGTGGCGTATGTCATATTGACGAGTTTCGATGGCATTTGTTTTTTCCCTATCATTTCTTTGACCACCGTGATCGCCGATCACTAAAAATTCTCAGTAAATGTTTGTGCAATAAACAAAAACTTTTTCAGGACTGCAATGCAGATTTTCGTGAAGACCCTTACGGGAAAGACCATCACCCTTGAGGTGGAGGCTTCTGACACCATCGAAAATGTGAAAGCCAAGATCCAGGACAAGGAGGGAATCCCTCCCGACCAGCAGCGATTGATCTTCGCTGGTAAACAGCTTGAGGATGGACGTACCCTGTCTGACTACAACATTCAGAAGGAATCTACCCTTCACTTGGTGCTCAGGCTGCGTGGAGGTGAGTGAAACACAACCACATTAGATCCTGTTGTTTGTAACTGAGTAAAAAAGAAAAACAATCAAATATGACTGTCCCAATTAGATTTTATAATTATCTATAAACTCTACATGAATAGATAAAGATAAGTCCAATAAAATATTTTTATTGTCCATTATTTTTTTATATTTTTTTGCCCCAAAGCCTATACTCCAACCCCTACACTCTGCCCTGAACTTGACTCTGACCAGTTTTTTTCAGAAATAAGTATGCGGGATGAGCCAAATCATTTCCCATATACTTATCACCAATTTGTTTTCCTTCCAGGTACCATTGAGCCCTCCCTGCGTATCCTGGCCATGAAGTACAACTGCGACAAAATGATCTGCCGCAAGTGCTATGCTCGCCTGCACCCGCGTGCCACCAACTGCCGCAAGACCAAGTGCGGCCACACTAACAACCTCCGCCCCAAGAAGAAGCTGAAGGATTAGATCTACTTCTACTATAGATATAATTTCAATATCCATCAAAACAATATTTTAAAATATGTAACTGGAACTAAAACTAATACAAGAGAAACTACAACCTATGAGTGACTTTTTTTTCTGTTGCAAGTCTGTATTGTCCATTAGAAATTAGGTAGGTAACGTTTTTCCTTGGGATGTCACATATCTAATTTTGCGTGATGAAGTACTGCTGAATTTGTCAACTTATTTCCTTTAGGTCCAGTAGGACCACCGAGTTGTACCACCACTATTTCTCGGTTCTCAGAGGTACAAGTGGGACATCTGTGTGACCTGTCCCTTGATGTAAACCATACTACCAGCTGCAACTGCACTACCAGGATCATTTCTCAAGAAGGGTATAAGATGCATAGGCAGCTATATAGTGCAATATACAGGGTGCAAATTTAGTCACCATCATCATTCACGCCTTTATGTATTAAGTATACGTATTTATATTTATCCCTTTAGATTGCATTTTCCGAAATCGTCCACTAAATATTCAAAATTCATCTCCCTAGCCTTATCCCGTATCTCACGGGGTCGGCTACCAAATCTAGGTGATTGAACGAGGGTACTGAGCGACTGCCATCTGACCACCTCCGCAAACCAGAAAGGAAACCAGACCCAATCCTAGATTAGGTAAGAGTTTTCAAGCCGCCAATGCTTAGCACTGGCTGGCGGCCTATGACACGGCTTAACGACTAATATCTACGGTATTAAACGATATCAACCGGGACCAACGGCTTAACGTGCCTTCCAAAGCACGGAAAAAGCGCCGACAAAACGTACATATGAAATTCGAAAACCGAAAAAGACATTGGGAAGTACGTGGTAGGATTCGAACCACGACCTTCCGCTCTAGTCCCGTCGTCGCCGCTCCATAGATCATCGATATTTACTTAACATTGGTAGCAATTCGTGGTTGCAAAATACGCGACTTAAATAATATAAGTCCATACCTGTCATTTTCCATCATGAGAGAACAGAACGGGATGGCAATAATTTTAGTTAAGACGGGATGGTTACGAATCGGGCCCATTAGGGTTTAGGAGAAAACTTGCAATAGCCAAACATGGTACTAAAATAAATTTCCTTACCGGCTCAGTGATTAGTGGACTCATAAACGCAGAGCCTAAACTATTAAAGCTAGAATAATGAAATTTGAACAGCAGGCTCCTTTTATAACATAACCTTCCAGTAACAAATGATTTTTAGATGGAAGTTGTCTAATCTAGGGTATCAAACCCATGATCGACTGGTCTAACGCACATGACGCAATCGTTCATAGTAATTTAAAAGTAGGAACGAATGCCTCAAATGAATGTGAGATTTTCTACGCTAACTTACAAATTAATAGACGCTGCTACGCTCCTGCTATAATACGTACGCGTTGATGTCTTTTATGTGAGCAGTTTGAACCAAAGACTTGTTTGAACGTGAACAAAAGAATTCAACGCGTTACACTTTTTTATACTATAGGTAGGTACCTACTTACACGATTTGATGAAAACCAATAGTGTTTATTATTTCTATAGTTCAATGAAACTTAATCCAGATATAAGTTTTAAGTCTTAATCCAGATAGAAGGAATAAATTTTATTATTATTGTTTTTTATAAAGTGGGACCTGTTCACGTAAAACCTATTTTTTGGGTTCATTTGCTTGCATTAAAATAATAACTTTTACTTATCTTTAACGTTATTTCATCTACAAATTTATTTGTGCCGTTTGTGCCACTCTCATGGTTTGGTTAGTTGGTTAGTACACAAAGATTAAGTACAGATGTCACTGTACGGTTTGTCATAATTTCTACATCGCGGTGGTGAGATTTTTTCCCGTACAATGACTACCCCGCGTCGATCGACTTCGAGCATACTTACCTGGCACAGGGGATACCGTGATCAAGAAGGCGGTTCCCCCAGGGCGAGGCCTTTCCATTGCACTGCGGTTGGGCTGACCCCTGCGATTATCCCTAATGTGGATAACTCGGGTGCGTAATTTTTGGTAGTGGGGACTGCGTTCGCGCCGTCCCCCCCCCCCCGTAAATAATAAAAAGAATTTGCTCTTCTAGTTTTGTTTAAGATATGATTTGAACTAATATACATACCTAATCAACGTACGTAATAGTTAGGTAAGGTACCTGCGTACTTAACTATATAAAATAAATAATATCGATGAGCGTGGGATTGTATGGTAGGTGGTAGTCAAACATTTTGCTACTTGGTGGACTCTCAGGGAAAAGAAGATATCGTATCATTTATCAAATATGTAAATATTAATTATTATTTTTTGTACATAAATACAAATGTTGTTATTATGTAAAGTTCGATCCCACACCACAAGCTTTCAGCCCATTCATCGATCATGTAGGTAGAATCTGTTGTTTTTTTTATAATTAGCTATGATAGGATTTTACACACGCCCTTGCGCGTTGATGTCTTTTATATAAGCAGATTGAAAGTGGACCAAATACGTTATTTATCTTTAAATTTGTATATCTACGTGAATTTGGTCTAGTTTTCATGAAGTTTTTAAAAGTTGTTTAAATAAAAATACTTACAATTTTTACACGAGTACTAAAACAAAATAGTCAGACATGCATTATACATTACATATTTATTTATTACGCTTTCTTACCTACCTTTAGTCGATGATGCTATTTTAAATGCAAATGTGTACGTAATCGAAGAACTAACCCTACAGTGCTAAAGTGACTAAAATTACTGCCGTCCCTTTCTGTTCTCTCATGATAGAAAATGACAGGTATAGACTTAAATTAGTTAAGGCGAGATTTTTACAACTACGAATTGCTACCATGATCTTCACAAGTGATGGCCAAACCCACTCAATTCGGATAAAAAACATAATAGTATCGTAAAGCGCGATCTGAGTGGCAATGAGTGGCGCTCACCGGCGAAGGATAACTGAGATGCCCGTGTATTTACTTCACAAGTATAATTATTAGGTAGAACATCAACATTGCGTAATTTGTATGAATTTATAAAGTTCTATAACAAACTTGGATGCGCGTACGACCTTGATTTACCTCTCGCATCTCGCATCGTAATTATTCTGATGACGCCGGTCCCCGCCACCACCGCCTAAACAGCTGACGGTGTATGTCAGTGATTCCCAACTGGAGACTGGTTTGTACATACATAGTAAAGTAATAATAAAGAGTTCACAAGGGTTCGCGAGAAACTGATGGTTAGCCAAAGAACTACGATACGGTGTGGTCAGGAGTCCGCTGCTTTGGGACAACTGTTTGATTCACTTTCAAAAAAAGGTGCAGTTGTGCACACAGGGCTTTCAAAAAGGGATAGATTTCATCAGTCAGTTCAGGCCGTATAGTAGTATGCTCGTTTGTCACCTACCTTGTATTAAAAAAAATATAAATAAATAAGTATATTTAAAAAATATAGGTATATATACTCGGGCAAAATCTCCATCGTTAATGTTTGGGAAAGGCTGGTCAATATTTGATTTTGAACATTATTGGTGAAGTATCCTTGTATTACGCGATCGTGTACAGACAATCCAAGGATTTTAATTGCAACTGGAGCGAATGGCAGCAGACGAGATGTTGCAATGTTTATTATTTGCGCGATGATAAACGCCTGCCAGGCAGGAACTTATCCATCATCTTTAGATGCACTCGTCTTAAATTATCGAATTAGGTACAGTAGAACCTACCTATTAAAATAATATGATAATTATGAATATTATTCTAGGCACTAAAATTTGTAATAGGTAATTTAAATTAAAATAATTTGAAAATCAGCATAACTTAGGGGCCTACCTTTAATCTACTTGGAATTCATTACTTATTTAATACTTATAATTCATACACCGTTCGTTTTTTCAATTAACGGGTAAATTTTCAAATTTTAATCATATTAGCTAGGTAAATATAAAGTCAAATTCACTATATTAAGGTGTTCGTTCGTAGCCAAAATATCTTATGTGATGTGAATAAATTATTTTGTGCAACCCGCCCGTGTAATGTATACTGACTTGTAATCAATCAGTCTACCTTCGCCAGATCAGTAAAATGATCAGTTGTCTCTTGTTTCAAGTCCAAGATAAGCTAGAATTTGCCTAGATTGCGAAATGTCCAATTTTGATAATAGGTTCTTTAAGCTAATTCAACCTCGCATTTTCGACATAATTTCAGATTTAAACGTACTTAAATAATAAATGAAACGCACTGCACTTATGTAGTCAGACCTGTATTAGTTGGAGCAGCTTCGATTTTCGTAATAAAAATCCTATAGCTAAACGGTGATTGGTACTACCTAACCTAAACCATAAAGGTTTTGGGGGTGGGATGGGATCTACCTCCTAGTGGTCCACCCCGGGCAACGGCAACACAGGCTAGCTTGTGAATAAGTCCGGCTGAATGATCCCAACAAAGCGGTGGTAGGGTCCGCTAGGGGCCGCCACCCTCTCACCGGAGTCCGGCGCCAAACAGCTTGCTGTGTTCCGTCGGTGCGTGAGAATGCCAATGCCTTAACCGGCATCCTCTGGGTTTGCTCGCTCCATCGTCGACTCTGTCACGGTCATCCCTGCCTGACTTAGGTGTCTAGAGTCAAGGGCAAACCCATTCCGAATAAAAAAAAAATGGTAGGTACATTTTCATAGGATACCGTCTATTACTACGGTCACTATAGACAATTATTTTTGTTGCTCTACTGATATTTATTGCTGCTATCTTTAACAAAGGCGTTTGACATTAACAGTAAAATTGCAACATGAAATTTACGTGGGACGTGGGTGGGTAATACTTACCTACTTACATCTTTTAACAAAATTATAGACACACCCCGTACGGGATAAAGGCGTGACTTTATGTACACGTATGCATGTGTAAAAACACACTAACGGGTACTAGTCGAAGTGCTAATAGCATTGGTAGCAATTCGTAGTTGCAAAAATCACGACTTAACTAATATAAAATTATACCTGTCATTTTCTATCATGAGAGAACAGAAAGGCACGGCAATAATAACGGCAAGATCACAGAATACTATTACTCTCCTAGAGATTCCTCCCTTAGATTTAGTTAAGTTGTGCCGTTCACGAATCGATAGCCCTGTGCTATGGCTATCAAGTGTAACACATAACGTATCGTTTTTACGGGGGGGGGACGGCGCGAACGCAGTCCCCACTACCAAAAATTACGCACCCGAGTTATCCACATTAGGGATAATCGCAGGGGTCAGCCCAACCGCAGTGCAATGGAAAGGCCTCGCCCTGGGGGAACCGCCTTCTTGATCACGGTATCCTCTGTGCCAGGTAAGTATGCTCAATCTCGATCGATGCGGGGTAGTCATTGTACGGGAAAAAATCTCACCACCACGATGTAGAAATTGTGACAAACCGTACAGTGACATCTGTACTTAATCTTGGTGTACTAACCAACTGGATATCGTACGCACGCACGTTGTATTATACAAACTTATTATTGCAGTCCCCATTGGAGCTAGTGTACAATATTCAGTACGGAAAGTAATTTGTACCAGAATTTGCCGGCTGCACGGATAACTTTGCACAAAATCTGAGCAAGACCGGAAGGCGGGTTTATGATTCACTTTTCCGGCACTTCTTATTAATACATGTTTTTTTTTTTTCAACATTTGACCTATGTAATGTGTTGATGAATAAATTATTTTGTATTTATCTAGTAAAGCTTCGTTGCTTAGCTCTATTATATACGGGTAAGTTGACTAAATTGAATCGTAATCGTAATATTATGAAGAGCTTTAGAAGATCTCTTTATGTATAGTAGTTTAGCTATAAAATTGATGCCGTCGACCTACAAGCTATTAACGTAACCTCATCTTGATATTATGTCACGTCATGACCTGATGAAAAATGTAAACGAAGAATAGCCAAACCACAAACCCCTATTTTATTGACCAAGACCAAGAATAGGCAAGCCATACAAAAAGTAGGTTACTAGGCGTGTGGTTTGCCGTATGATGCCTTCCTGGTCAAAGTAGAACCCAGTTTCAAATCGACCAAGGGACAAAACCAGGGAAAGGATAACAAGCCATGCTTCCTGTACCATTTTAGCAATAAGATCTTACTGGACTGGTCGCACCAATCTGCCATAAATACGTGATTGAGTCCCACAAAATATTTAGTTTAAGTTGTACCATCAGTGGTACTGTCAAATGGTACAGTACAACTGGTACGGCGGGGCTGTGACAGATACAATTGTACCATCATCAGTGGTACTGTCAAATGGTACAACTGGTACGGCGGCGGGGCTGTGACAGATACATTTCCTATAGATTTCAGATACATTTTCTTTTTGTTTTCCTTCGGAATGGCATCTGTCGCACAAGCTCCTACCTTTACGTGCCCACTCTAGAAAAGTGTTGTAACACTAGGGCCCCCCCCCTACTTCCTTATGGTCAAGTACCTACTAATTAGTCAAACGATGTAGTATCCTGCTATAGACGACATGGCTATAATAGTAACCCATTAGAAAGCTTATCAGAAAATCTGTATCTATGACGCAGTATGGTGTAAGAGCCCTATACCTAAATAAGATGTTTCTAGTCTCTAGTCCACACCTCTCCTACATTACGTTGCAAAATTAGATTGCGCTAAGAACGTGAGTTAGATAAAAATGTATCTACTTAAAGTTTAAGTACAACACAAGCAAAGATTTGCAATGGATTTGGCACATCACAAATTGTTAATGCTCTGTAATAATGGCAAAAACAAAAACTTCTTATATCTCTATCTATCAATTTGGATGGGATATACCTAGTTAAGCATTTCCCTATTTCATGAAAAGCTTGCCATCATTATTATTTTATTTATGTTTTTATTATTAATCAACCAGCCGCCGGAATGCAAAAGTTTCGTAGAACAATAAAGGTTATCTTGCAATCCATATTTCGACACATATGTTTGTCTACCTTTTTCAGTAAATCTTCCATCTTATAAATTGGCAGGGATGAGCATCTCATGATGTTGATGATGTGCAAATTAGTTTTGAAGTAGATTCACAGTAAAATAGTCATTAAGTTTATATCTAAACTCATCATTACTTTATTTACTCGCAGAATTATTAAGGTATCAGATAATCCATGACCTGGGATGTACCTACGTAAAAGGTACATTATATAATCTTGGGTTATTTGAGTGCGTTGTCCTTTGATAGTATGACTAAGTGTTTAGTTTAGGCAGTGAATAGAACAAGTAGTATTTACGTATTCAGGACGCAGCAGGCAAGTCTATAAGTTATAGAGTGTTTATGATTCTTGCGCATGACCTAAGTCTCATCTTTTCGCAATAAGTAAGTATATAAATTCATTGTTCCTCTAAATATTATCGTGCTATTGTTTATACAAGTATCAGCCTAATGTAAGGACGCACCATAGTGGACAAAATGTTGTTACATATTGTACCTGTTATGATAATTATGATCATAATACGTTGTTGAGAAATACCCATGAAGTACTTTTAGTTTGAATTTGTATTTATATTATAATATAACTAAGTTACTGCATTGATGGAGCAATTTTTAATTCAAAATAATTTCAACAATGAATTGTAGTTGAGTGCGAGAAATCCTTAAACCATTAACGCATACGAGTCCAAATATGACCACCCATTTTTGATAGTTTATCTTTGTTTAGTTACCTTTACTGAGTGAAAATAAATGATAAAAAATTTTTGGTCATATTTGGACTCGTATACGGTAAAGGGTTAACCATAAAACACAAATATTTAGGTTTATAAATAAACATAAACTACGCTGGTACGGGTCAAATAAGATTAATGACATACCTAAATACATAGGTAATACACAAATACAATGCAAATTACACACAAAATACGTTTTGCACGTTAAATAGGTATAAATTATACATGCCTGAGGTTAATATTTTTGTACCTTACATGGTGTTAGTATTCGTTCAGAGTTACTTAATTTGGTGTGTTATATACTCGTATGGTAAACTCGTCTTTCAAATAGTTAAATATTATCTACTGAGTACACTACACGCTGATTAGTAAGTGCACAAGTAGTTAGTTAAAATTAAATTGAAAACTTTGCTGTACGAGTAATTTTATTTTTGTCAAAACTCTACATTTGAAAAGTTAAATAATATTATCCTATCAGAAAATACTGACGGGGCGAAAATTGGTCTGCCTACCCTAAAGGATAGATATAGGCGTGATTTCATAGATATAGGCGCATATTATATTACGGGGTACCTACCTATCGAATATGATATGAAAACTACTAAATCATGTTAAAATCATATAACCTTTGTTATTATAATAAGGATGGCGCAAGACTCTTTATCTTCGATCCAAATTTGCGATCCTCGATTGCTAAAGCCCCTCTTACTTCTGGTAATGTACCTACCTACTAATTTGAGCTGTTTTTGAGGCAAAGCGCTTCATGCCCAGCCTCACCCACTTCATACCTAAGTAATGGCACGGAATATATAACGGGTGTAAGGGACAGCTTCTTGCAAGATAGGGGTTGGTCAGTCAATGAAATTGAACAACTTTCACGAAGAAACTTGGCAATACTTCCCCATAAAAAATACAATTTCGATCAATCAATCAATTTATATGAAGATGTCATTTGTTTCATTCATTTTCCGAAAAATATCTTCGTGACTGACTTGAGCAACATTTTGTGGGAAGATCTGTCCCTTCTTCTGCTGTCGATTGGGTTTGGAGTCGATCGATCCGATGTCAGAGTTTTTAAACCACCTAATAGCAAAGCTAATAAGCCTCTGACGTGGTTTGTGTAACGACCACTATCAAAGACAGCTACCGGGACGGACAGCTTAACGTGCCCTCCGAAGCGCGGAATCTTTTTTCTTTCAGACAATCAGGTGATTCAGCCTGCATTGTCCTAACCAAACTGGGGAAAATCTCACAAAGTGATAACTACCTATCAACAAATTTGACAAATATTAACTTTTGTGAATCGAACCCATAAGACCTCCGGATTGGGTTCATGGTTCAGACCACTAACTAGACCAAGGAGGCAGTTATTTGCGTCCCTTACACCCTGTGTGGTAATGGGCGCGTTGATGACGCGACGATGCTATTACCGAAGGAATGGCCTATTAGCTCGTACTTTGCAAGGCTGATATCGATACGATGGTTGAGAATTGAGATTGTGGTTTGCCTTCTTTCCGATTGTTTGCTTTCGTAAATGGGGTTTGATATCTGATATCAAAACGCACGGTTTCGGATTAATAAACCTATACTAATACCTAATAGATACGGAATACATGTATCTACTATTCCAAGTTGGACAGCAGTCAGCGGCAGCAGACTGGCTTTTGTTTACCTTAGGGATAGTAGCATATCTGTCACAGCGATCATCTTACTGTTTTTAGTTTTAGAGTATGTATGTGATAAAGTCTGCTGCTGCTGCCTGCAGTTCAATTTAGAATGGTACGTCAAGGGGTATTTGTCATATTCACAACGTTTGATAATGAGGACAGAAACAGAACACGAATTAACTCAATCATGATAGATTATGACAGGTATATTAGTTAAATCGTGTCATTTGCAACGCCGAATTGCCCTCATTGGGGAGCGCAATAAAATGTTGGTGCCAAATTCTATTATTCTACTAATTTACCTACTTTATAACACTAGACATTGCTTTATCTTGACAGGGATACACGTGGGAAAGGGCCCCTTGTTGAAAGGACCACTCTGCGGAGATTGTGCCTAACCGGCTTTTCTTTAAGAGTTGGATTCCGTTCCGATCCAACAAGCTAAGCTCACAAGAACGAAGCACTTGCAAACCAACTGTCATACGGACGCTTCCATATCTGATGAGTCTACAGAGGACGAAACAGTGGTTAACAGACGACGAACCGATACGTTTCGTTTACTCTTACTGTCATCACAAAGGCCAAAGTGCCTTTAACACTAGTTATTTCACGAATCTTCGGGAAAAATGGGTTATTTTAGTGCTATTTTGAACCGGCACTGCAAAGATTTATTAATCTTATAAGCCGAAGAATTAATTATTATAAAGGACTGATAGGTTATTCACATTTAACACAATCATAAACAATTTTATTGATATTCTAGTGGTATTTACTTATAAGCCGAAGGCACATTTATTACATTAAAAGCTATCAAATGGCATAATAAGTATCTACTTGTAGTTGTTGAAAATGTTTATTATTCGAAACAAATATTACGACTAGGTGACTAGCTGAGTTTTTTATAAAGCCGGGGCATACAAACGGACAGACAGACATACCTACCTATTTGGCGAAAAGATAAGGGTTGCTAGTTGGGTACGGAACCCTAAAAACCTTAGGTAGACTGTCATTAAATCTAGATAACCAGACTCTTTCGCCAGACGAAGTCTTTTGATAGGCCCAGTCACATCTTAGATTAAACATCATTCATCTTGACCACAGATCTCACAGCTGCCAGATGTTGACATGAAATGAAATGACCTTAAATTATTTGAAGCCGATGTGTAGCCTGGGTTCTGACCTCTATTATTTGAGAATCGTAATAATGTAATAATTGATAATTAGCATTTGTACGCCTTCTTGGCCTTCTACAAAAAATCTACTTGAATATAGTTTTTTTTTCTGCGGCGATTGCTTGTTTTCAACGCGTTTTCAAGATCGAAACGTAAGTTGAAAAGTTTATGCAAGGGTTGCCGCTATTTATAGTTTCCCGTAGAAATGATCATAATCACCAATACCAGTCCACTGCTGGACATATGCCTCCCAGGGAGCGCAAAGAAATAACTGAACATATAAGTTCGGCTGACAAAATTGCCTTCCGCAAATCTTTATGCCACTCAACAGTCACAATTATTGTTGAAGTGTTTATATACCGCTTCTGAAGACTCATACTGACGACGGCAATTCAGAATTGTAAACGACACGACTTAATTTTTAGCATAAGTCCACCACACACATTATACCTACCTATAATTTTATATCATGACATGAGAATGAGATATCGCCTCTTCTGAAAAGTTGACATTTTGCAGATACGACCGTTGACTTCGGACGGTACGAGAATGGGAACACAATTATCTTGTTGAGATTTAGTTAAGTCGTGTAGTTACCGAATTGGCTCCATTATCTCATCGCCTGGCCGCGACCGTCACCTCGCCTCTCTCTTACGTTACACCTTCATTAGCAGCATTACGAAGATTCACACGAAATAGAACATAATCGCATATCGCACACGATTCTTGCCTTTCAACTTATTGACAGTAGCAAAGCCATAGCAATAATCATTTCATTACGACCACGGTCGTTACGTCACAAAGTGCAATGTTTTAATCCATTTTTGACAATCAGTCGAGTGATGAAATCTCCGATAAAATAAATGGGAATTTAATATAAAGTAGTAAATATTCAAACTTGCTTTGCTCAACTGCAAAAAAATTATCCGCTCTATAGCCTCTACACTACAGAGATATTTTTTTATTCCACAGATGAACATATAAAAAAATTAACAATCAATAGTGTTTTTTTTTCCACCCCGGTGATTGTCAAAAATTGACCTCTAAAGCATAGAATTCGCACACTGCGTCTGCGCATCGTATCTTCTAGATGCAGTCATTAGAACGATTCTGATTAGCAAACGCACATTAAATCGCGCTTTTGACATTTTATTGTCTTGTCTTGCAATTATAAATTACATTTATTTTTATAACAATTGCATTGCTGTTGTTATGTTTTTGGTCATTCTTAAAAATATTTTTTTAGGTTATAGAGCAAAATGCCTTGACTTCACTGTCCAAGGCCTTAAATTATGCGGCAGATCAAAGATGCGAAAGTGGACAGTGAGCAGAAGCAGAACGATATTACACCAACGTATGCCAAATACCGGGCGAAGTACCTAATACGAAGCCGGAAATCGGTCTCTAGCACTCGGGTAAACGCTAGGCGGAAGAAGAAAAAGACAGAAAAGGATTCACAGAAGATTAAGGACTTTTACTATACTTCAGACCTTCAAAGCAATCATTGCATCTCCCTGTAGTAGATAGATACTCGTAAATATAAGAAACTTTCGGCTGTCAGCATCTGGGTGTGAACTATTCATTCGCAGATCAAGTTACTCTGAAATTATTTTTAGACTGTTTTATATGCAAATTGTACGTAATTAAATTAGATCAGAGCTTAGATGGTCAGCTCTTGGTCTATTGTTTAGAAAACCAAGTATGTACATGTTAACGACGTCATCTTTGGTAAATTTCAAAATGTTTTTGTTGTAGGCTCATTAATAATGTAAATTTTATTTACTTACACTACTTCTAAAGATAATTTGTCTAATGAACGTTCCGTAACTTCAGTAATTAACATAAAATAAGCATATCCAATGTTTACATGCTCTAGAGTTCATGCGAACGATCGTGGTGGCCTTGCATCTTTAAAACAACACGAAGGCAGTTGCAAGTAGGTGTCTAAAACCTACCTTGGCTGTGAAATATAGCATCATATATTATGGGCTGTTATTAAATGCAACGATTAATTTTACACAAATATATTGAAGCTCAATAAACACAAGTTTGTTTATACTTTAAGCTCATGTCGGTACTTAGTATAGGATGATGAGAACATTTAGCTTCCGCATAGTTCAACATTAACGCCATCAAGTTATGAAGTAAGTTAAAAGATTAACAGACTTATGATTCCATCTCGTAAACTAGGCTGGAAATTTTAAAGCTAATAAATCTTGATCAGATCAGACTTTTTTGATTAGATTGTGATCGATTATAGAAGCAGGCTCTACATTTCGCGAGTAACCGATCATTGCCCAATTTCTTAGAGATCTTTTGATATTTATCGATGTCAAAATATCACGAACAATAAAGTTCGCGTATCTCCAAGAGATCTAGTGTTTATGCATTTGTGGTCCAGTAGTCTGAGCCATGGACCCTCCCTATCCGGTGGTGGTCGTGGGTTCGATTCCCACGGGGGACACAAAGTTGACATTTGTCAATTTATCACTATGATTTTTTCACCAGTTAGGACAATACAGGCTGTACCACCTGATTGTCTGTAAAAATAAAGATACCATTCTTCGGAGGGCACGTTAACATATTTTGATTTTGTTTTTTTTTTTATAGTAGTCGTTACACAAACCATGTCAAAGCCTATTAGCGGTAACTCTGACACCAGGGTTCATCTGATCTGATCGTCGACAATCCTCCCGATAAGATTTCAAAATATCATATTAACAATAAACTTTGCGTATCTTTAAGAGATCTAGTGTTCATCAGCAGAAAAATATAGTCGTCTGCAAGTTTGGCTACAATTAGATCATCAGATATGAAAGGTGATGCAAAGATGCGCTTTAAAAAGCCCCTCATTATTTTGTTTAGGTGTTACAATGCTTACAATAGCATTATACAGTTGGGTGATTGCATCCTGGGATGTTACTTTGTATGTGGAGCAATGAAACATCTAGTTATTGCTTAATAGTAGGTACTCTTCGAATTCCTCCGCACCCTACAGTGCTTATTTGCTCAGTTTAGAACTAGACGTGATCATCTAAAACTAAACTGGGATCATCAGATATAACCGCTGAAATAAGTCTTGTCTTGCATGACTCATAAATAAACGTACCAACTTTGCTAATTTAAATCTTGCATGCATCTTACTTCGGTCTATGAAACTGAACAACTTTTTGTCTCAGAATAACAAAATGGTTAACCTCAAGAAGTTTTGCGTTATTTCCATTAGAGTTTACATTCGTGTTGTTAATTTTAAAGATTGTGTTGAAGCCAATATTTAAAAATTAGGTCAGGTCCTACTCCATTTAAAATGAAACTAGGTAGGTCGAAAATGCAAACACCTACATACATTGATAACATTCGATATGATTATGATTGATTCCATTAGGAAATATTAATTGGGTCAAGAACAATTAAAATTAATCCTCATCAAAATATAGATAACGAATAGGTGCTCAGGCAGAAAGACTACGAATTTAACAATATGGACATCAATCCATCAATCACAACTTGTCAGTTAAATGATATGAATTTTAGGACGGAAGATTATTTAGAAATCTAAATTGATACAATATAGCGACAGTTGCTAACTTTTCGAAGCAACGAAAGGTCTTGCGAAAAATAGAATTCGCGAAATTAGGTCGGGACAAAATCATAGTGATAAATTGACAAATGTCAACTTTGTGTCCCCCGTGGGAATCGAACCCACGACCACCACCGGATAGGGAGGGTCCATGGCTCAGACTACTGGACCACAAATGCATAAACACTAGATCTCTTGGAGATAAAAAGACAAGTCGAACAAAATAATCGTAGAGAAAACAGACCTGTATCAGAAGCTTTAGAAAGATCAATTTTAAGAAATACTGAAAGATCTAATCAAACCACTCCTGGGAAAACAAAGTTCCATAATGGGAAATATTGTGAAAAGTGTCCGGGTAGAGACGACGAGGATAACGTAAGTAGACTTACCCCCAAAATAGTAATACTTATTCAATATTCAATTATTGTAATATAGGCCCATAACTTCGATGTCAGTAACGAATCTTTATAAAAGATATTTGACAACAAATAGCACCGTAATATAAAAAGCAGTGTCAACACTTTAATGATTCTTACGCATCCATACCTAAAAATTCTGCGGCTAAATTAATAATCCTGTTCCCGGGAAAAATGGTGATAGAGCGAACGAACCAAAGATAATATAAATACACTATGTTAACGAACCCTAAGACTCCAGTCAGCAGGATTATGCACGTGAATTATCAAAATTCAGTTATTCATCCTAGTAAACCCAGTAACCAGAAAATCGCGACACAAAATAATCCAGGGCGACAGAAGCTGCAGCGTACGACTCAGGAGCTGGTAAGTTGTTGTACTGATCTTCGCGAGTGCGGGAGCCGCGCCGCAGTGCAGGGACAATGCATTGCATCACGCCGGTCACTACAGCCAGCTCGGAACAGCTTCCGTTCGCCTCTTCATGGCCCTCGGTCGAGTGGGAGACTCCACATCATATATAACGCGAGACCACCGACCCCTCAGCAAGCAGTTAGTACTACAGCTTCAACATGAAGGTAACTAACAAATATCATTTACTAAAGCCGAAATTAAGGCTCGTAAAAAGCTTTATTTCATTGAGATTGAAATCCTTTTAAAATGTATTGCAATTTCCGCAAAGTTTTAAAAGTGCATTAACGTTACAAAAACATCAGCTGCACCACGTAACATCGATCCAATATTTTAATAATTATGGTCTATTAAAATGTATTCTAAATAAAAGTGCGGCAGTACTTTACATAAAAATACTACGGCATTGAATATTAGAACCCAGTCATGTCTCGATGATAGGTAGGTAATCTACCTTACTATACCTACTTGACATGTTTATTTCAACTCAAATCAAATAATAAATGCTATAGGTCAAAGTGTCCGTTCACTTTTTAAGATCTAAGTATTCTTTAATGTTACAATTTTGACCTACAAATAAGTGCTTTTGAATTGGTTTCGTGGTTTATATTTTCTTGTCGGAATATTTTGGCTTGTGATGTAACGTCGCATCATCAAGTACCTCACCTGTCTATGCAATTCAAAAGAGTAAAAGTACCTAACCAAATGGACTTCTCGACTCGTACAGTTCGCTGAAAGAGCATAATTACTGTAATCGCGAAGTTTTATGTGTATCATTTCTTGTTGCAGATATTCGTCTGTCTATTAGCCCTGGCCGTGGCGGCTAGAGCCGGCTTCATCAGCAGCGGCGGGTGGTCCGGCGGCGGCGGGGGTGGCGGCTGGAAGTCCGGTGGCGGCGGCGGTGGCGGCGGCTGGAAAGTCAGCAGCGGTTGGCCGAGCGGTGGCGGCGGCGGCGGTTGGTCTAGTGGAGGCGGTGGCGGCGGCTGGCCCAGCGGTGGCGGCGGCGGCTGGAAGTCTGGAGGAGGCGGTGGCGGCTGGTCCAGCGGCGGATCCGGCGGCGGCGGCCGTAAGTTCAATATTCATCTTCTTTTCTTGGTCGTCCAAATTTTCCCAACAAGGACCACTAATCGCGACTATAAGCAGGCACCTTGACCCAGCAGCGATCATTCCGAGTGTAAAAATCCTGCTACTTGTTTATAATGCGATCTTATTTCCAACCCCGACACATTACACCGCAAAGATTGCGAAATCGGCGGCGCTGACATTACATGCGTCTACGAATATTGGCTTCATAAACTTGTGCTCATGAGCCGTAAATTTTGACCCTGGCACAGTTATTTTAAATTTAATCGCGGGATACTCAACAACACCTATTGTTCATTCATAACAACATTAGTAAGTAAAGCTTTTATTCTCGTTGCAGAGGTGAAGATCATCAAGATCATCACTACTGGAGGAGGCGGCGGTAAGTTCCAAATCTAAGTAAATTATTTTTTCGAGGTATAACATGGAATGCCTACATGGAAAAGGGTTTTCCGGAATGTAGAGTGCAGTACCTCCAAACACTTGCGCAAACGTTAATCAAGTAAAGATCGTAACGCGTCCAAACGCAAGTTGTTGATGTTTCCAAGTTAGGATTAATTTAGACGAGATTTATACAAAGGAGCGGCCGGCACACATCTCACAGATATTTCGCAACAACTTGAATCGCTTCATACAATCTTTGCATTGTGCTAAGTATAATCATCATTTACCCACTCAGACTTCAGGGTCTGTGTCATTGTAGCTGAATTCGTAGTCTTTCTGCCTGAGCACCTATTCGTTATCTATATTTTGATGAGGATTAATTTTAATTGTTCTTGACCCAATTAATATTTCCTAATGGAATCAATCATAATCATATCGAATGTTATCAATGTATGTAGGTGTTTGCATTTTCGACCTACCTAGTTTCATTTTAAATGGAGTAGGACCTGACCTAATTTTTAAATATTGGCTTCAACACAATCTTTAAAATTAACAACACGAATGTAAACTCTAATGGAAATAACGCAAAACTTCTTGAGGTTAACCATTTTGTTATTCTGAGACAAAAAGTTGTTCAGTTTCATAGACCGAAGTAAGATGCATGCAAGATTTAAATTAGCAAAGTTGGTACGTTTATTTATGAGTCATGCAAGACAAGACTTATTTCAGCGGTTATATCTGATGATCCCAGTTTAGTTTTAGATGATCACGTCTAGTTCTAAACTGAGCAAATAAGCACTGTAGGGTGCGGAGGAATTCGAAGAGTACCTACTATTAAGCAATAACTAGATGTTTCATTGCTCCACATACAAAGTAACATCCCAGGATGCAATCACCCAACTGTATAATGCTATTGTAAGCATTGTAACACCTAAACAAAATAATGAGGGGCTTTTTAAAGCGCATCTTTGCATCACCTTTCATATCTGATGATCTAATTGTAGCCAAAC
>JARACY010004178.1:0-28345 GCA_029255725.1 Scrobipalpa atriplicella | reverse complement strand
CACACGGTTGATGGCTCGTTTAATTCAATTCGCAAAAAAAAAATAACTAGACCAACGGTCGCGCGGTATGCACATCGATATACATTTGCATTTGTAGGTCAAGCAGTGACAGAAAACGAGCTTCTTTATACGTACAGTTTCATACATACGCTTCTACCCTAATGGATAGGCAGAGCATCAGCGGCTTAATAAAAGGGCGTTTTCGCTAAGTCATACATGCTGGACTGGGAGAGATAGAAAAACATAGAATGTGCCAGCTGCATCTCCTCCCGGGCATGCTGTAAAAATCAGCTAAGGGATCCGAGGGTTTCAGTATTGTAATTTAGGCGATGGGCTGACAACCTGTCACTATAGCAATATACAGATCTATCTGGAATAACCCTCAAAACTTGTCAGACGTGGCGGAACGACTTTTGTTTACGTCGTTTACGCTCTGCCTACCCCATTAGGGATAAAGGCGTGATTATTGTGTGTGTGTGCATACAAATTTCGAGAGTAATTTTTAGTTAGAACTATCTGTGTATTGCTATAGTGATAAGTTTGCAGCCCGTCGCCTAAATTGCAACTCACTCGAACCCTCGATTCCCTCTACTGATTTCTACAGTATGCCCGGGAAGAAAAGCTGCTGAGACATTCTATATTTTCCATCGCCTCCAAAAAAATCCATCACGGCAGAAAGAGCACACAGCTTGAAGTAGGAATGACTGTTTTATGTAGTCTCGTGGTCTCCGTGTAGAATCTCGGTTTAATGACCACATCCCGTTTAAAAACGGTGCGAGCGCATTTGTTTTGAGCGACTCAATGACTCATTGCTGGAACAACAACTCTTTCAATGCGCATGCATTTCAATAATAGTACCTTGTTTATCGAGGGGAGAACATGACCGATTCCCACACGAGGGTGTAGTTTGAGGCCCGAAGCGCAGCTGAGGGCCTCAATACACACGAGTTGGGAATCGCATTTTCTTCCGAGTTATACATAGTGCTTTATACTACACCTACGAGTAAAATATAATCAAAAATCCTTGTAAGATAAAGAATGATATCACTTACATGAGAAGATAACTTAAGAACATTTGAAGTGTCATCATCCATGCGAACAGAACACAAACAAACAAAACACATATTAATACAGTTACACATTACATCGAAAACACTAAACACTTAATTTACATTAAATAAGTCATATAAATCAAAGAACGAAAAAGAATTCGCGCGGACATGTTGATTTTGCCATATTTTTTACTTAAAAATATAAAAGAGACAAATGAAGCAAAGCACATACTGCCAAAAAATGTAAGTGGCCAGTATCATTTTGTGGGCTTCGACATACAAACTTTTTGTTTTTTGGCATCCGCCTGTTTCTAGTTTTGAATTATGAATTTAAAAAATATAAAGGAGGGGAGAAAATACTTTCTCCCCTAGGGGAGAAAGTAAATCCCATATATTTTTGCCGCCCGCATATTCGTTCGCTTGGATTTACGTACTTTCTTTCCTTTTTTTAAGTAAGAACTAATATACTTTCCGAATAGGTGTAGTATAAAGACGTTTTACTGACAGATTTTACTTGCCTTTTCAAATTGAATCCAGATCATTTACATTATTTAATATTAAGACTGGGAGATCTTCATGGTGTGAAGTCTTTATCCATAATGGAGTAGGCAGAGCGTCAACGACCCAAACAAAGCTGGTTACGCCACGTCTGACAAGTTTTGAGTGTTTTTTCAGTTAGAGCTGTATAATTGCTGTCACTACAGATTGTCAGCCCAGAAGCAGCTGGCACTTTCTATGTTTTTATGGCTTGACTGGGGTATTTGAAATAATACTTATATCTAACTTGTTTTTAGGATGGAACATCTAGTTGACGAAAAACGCGAGCTGCCTAAGGACTTCCTAACAGAGCTTTACAAATGGGCGTTAGAATGTAAGTATCGATTTGGAATCGCTGGAAAATCCCAACATAGATTAAAAATTCCAATTCCGATAAATCCAATCACAAAAGGTTATGGAAGCGGTTATCAATTGCTGTAAACTTCAACAATGGCCGGTGGGTGTAATTATTTTTAAACGATGTCTATAGATTATGGTGCCGATTTTATTGTAGACACAACCTAACTTAAGTGTAGTCCTGTCGCTTTCTAAAAATTTCTAAAAATAAAATAAGAGTCAGAAATCACACAAAAATTAAAATTAGTCGACAACTTCTAGAATGCCTTTTTATTTTAGTCGTGTAACGTCAGTTAAACTGGATTATAATCAGCTCTTGTATTTCTCTCTTTTTTATTCTGAGAAAGTAATAGGTACTACCCTTCAATAAGTTGTGTTTACAACCGAATCGGCACCTATATCGACCTTCCTTTTGCTATTCATGCAAAGCCTGCATTCATGTCAATTGTAGTCGTGAGCCGATTACCCACAATGCAGAGCACTTTATTATCGCTCGGCACGAACATAGCTACCGGTTTAAATAGAACTTTGAGAATTGTTATTGGAACTAGTTTATTTGGCACAGACGCAAAAGGTACAACTTGCTAAATGTATCCTTTCCGAAAAACGTACCCTTCGCAAAACGCACTATTCATGCTATAGTCGTAAAATGTACCTACCATTAGCAAATATACTTGTCGCTAAATGTACAATTTGCAGGTTTGCAAATTTATTATCATCACTTTACAGTTTCTAAGGTGTCTGTGGTAGTTATGCGACTGGTAATTTTTTTGCCAACATTTGCATGATGTTTTTTTTTTCTAGCGGTAGGAGCTTGGGCGCTAGGCACAAGACTAGGTTGCCTGAGCGACGATGACGCGGAAGCCAAGGAGATCATAAGATGCATCCACGGATTTTTCCACAGCGTGCCAGAGTTAGAACTATCTGCTCCGTTATGGAGATTATATCCTACGCCCGCTTATAAAACCTACGTCGAAGCGCTTGATGCCTTCAGGACAGTGTGTCTTAAAAGACTGACTGATAAAGGTAGGTAACGCAATATCATGTTTAAGTTGTGTTAGTTTGTAATACTGCTGAAAACCGGCGCTAACTCTTTGACTGTCGCACGCCTTCATCCCTAATGACGTAGGCAGCCAGAGCGTCAAAGACTTAAATAAAGGTCGATCCGCCACCACGTGTGACAAGTTTCGAGATTTATTCAGTGACAGGTAGTCAGCCCATAGCCTAAATTACAATAGTACACTGAAACCCTCGAATCCTTTAGCATGCCTGGGAGCAGCTGGCATATTCTATGTTTTTCTGAAACTTCCGGTCCAGCATGGGAGAATAGATATCAGATTTTAAGTTGATTAATTGTAATAGCTGTTACCAAATAAATATTTCTCTTTGTTTAAAGGAGTTTGTGCTCAAATAGCGCAACAGTCCGGCGGGAAGGTAGCGACAATCCTCGCCTTGGATCTGTTATTAGTGGGAGTGGACACAACGGCGGCGGCCGCGGCGAGCACTATGTACTTACTCGCCAATAATGACCGGGCACAGAAGAGACTGCAACAGGAATTGGACAGTCACCTCCCGTCAGGAAGGGCTTTGAATAGCAAGGATCTGGACAGACTGCCGTATCTCCGGGCTTGTATAAAGGAGTCTTTACGGTGAGCCTTTTAAAACCTTCCGGAATTTCAAGGTTGTCAGCCTACACTAAAACCCTCGGCTGTTTACTGGTTTCTACAGTATGCCCAAGAAGAAAAGCGGCTGGAGCATTCTAAAATTTTTTATAGCTCCCAGTTTGTCATGGAAATAATCGAAACTTTCCACAATTTAATAATCTCGATAAATCTAGGCTTTTATCTCGGGGTATACGTAAATTGTTGTTCTGTGACGATGCTCGGTAGTGACATGTTATCTCAGCACACTCGGTATCTCGGGCAGTTTGCATAATATTTACATTACGTGGCTAATGTCGCACGACCGCGCCCGCACACAACAAGATGCTTGCCGAAGTCTATGTTGCCGATGCTTTTAGTACGGCGGTTAAGCTTGCAAACTGCCGTGATGGGTTGTATGGGTTTCACATTGCCCTGGTGTGTACACTCCCTGGGTCTGCAGGCAGGGTCGGTTAGGTTACTATAGGAGCAAGTCACGACTTTATTCCTTACGGGAAATGCAGAGCCTCAACAGTCTAGTAAAACGCTTTTTCACCACGTCACACATATTGCGGGTAATATTAGATTGAAATTTGTATCGCTATAGTGACAGGTTGTTAGCAAATCGCCTAAACTGCAATACACTAAAACCGACTCCTACAGTCTTTTACAGTATACCTGGGAAGGTCAGCTGGAATATTCTAAGTTGTTTATTATTACCAGTCCAGCATAGAAATAAGTCTTCATTGACTGGGCTATACCTATAGCAACAGTTCAGAAACGTAATCAGAGGTCAGGCCATAAATTTAGTATCACATCAAGAGTAATTTAAGATCATAAGGGGCTGGAACATCACAAACAATAGAGGCGAGTGATAGTAGATCCTGTGAATGAATGAAACAACTTAATACGTCGTTCATTCTATTCACGCTTTAAAAACATCTTTAAAACAAATCAGGGATATTGAAAAATAACTGTCAAGCTCTTTACTAACAAGTTTCTTCATTATTACTATTTATTAGTCATAGTTCGGAAGGCGGTTGTGGTTTATCAACCCACATTGACGTTCGCGGAATAAGATCACTTCTTGGTATAAGGTTTTGACTTCGGTTTTGTATTCATTGCCAATTTTACAATCCCATAAACTTGGTTTTCAAGCTGTAGCCAGTAATGGAGAACAATATCCAGGCCTGTTGCTAAGGCCTACTCATTCGTGGAAGTGACGCCTTACGCACTTGGCCAAAACACACGTAGTCAAATCAAAGCTAGCCGTACGCATTTAGACCAATTAATTAGCTATGTCGTTGAAACGATCTCATTCAGCGAATCGACGTTTATTTCACGTGCTGTTGACCATATCATAGCTTATTTAGTCAAAACATTCAGAGTTGGTTCGTAGAAAAAAAAAATTCGACTACTTCTAAGAAAATACGAATTCAGTCATTGACTATTTATTGTGCACCAGTATGCCTTTGACGCATAAATAATGCTCTATTGAGCCACTTAATTCTTGTCATCTATTGTTTTTAAGATGCTAAGTATTTACTATACTGAGTAGGTATAATATAAAGCATCATGATTAATCTAAAAGAGCATTTTTTATGCTCAATAGTACCCATTGAAGCTATTCGCTACCACCTAATCCGTAATTACACATTTTTGTCACTCATTAACGGTAGTTAAACCCGATTAATTATGCATACGATGGCTCGTAATAGGACCAGCCTTACACGTTTAACTCGATATGGGCAGGTATCAGTATAAACCGCATTAGGCCTCGATAGCTATAAGATATGCTTGATGTAGATCACACCTTCAATGGTGTTATGTTGCAAAATATAAGTGTTAATAGAGTATTAAACTATGTTTGATTGATTTTACGAGCAAATGCGGGCAAAATAACTTTGCAATATTTAAGTACTTACAGTTTTCGGCAAACATCTTGAATTAAATAAACTTTTTGGATCTTAAGCGATTTTAGTTGCGCAAACTTTACTCCACTACGCCATTCAATGCTCAAAAGATGATTGCCGGTAACATACCTGGCGATCATACTGATTAACCTACTTCACACATTAACAAATGCAATTGTTTCAATTATTTACTTCTGCGGCCTATATTGCAAATTTTCTAAATGGTTCTAAATTACAAGCCACGTCACATGGAAAAGGCACAGCTCTCACTAGTAGTTAATATACAGAAGTAAGCCATTATTCAAATTAGGATAATTGTAATAATAACCTAGCTAAGCTAGCTTTTCCATATAGCTTTCAACTTTGTGGCATGGATTTACCTACCTAAATTTACCTGCAATAAAAATATTCTATGCCGATGACCTTTTCGTTGCTTTTAATGTGAGAAAAGAATCAAGTCAAGTCAACAACCTTTTCGAAATTATACTAAGTATCGTCTTGTTTTTCCCTATTCAGAAGGATTCGTGAACAAAAAATTTATGTTACTTGTTCCATATATTTTTTATCGCCATTGCGTATAGTAAAATTTAACGGGTATAGTTCCACGCATACTGCCGTGTGCTCAGCTATCACGCACTGATAATAGCCACATCTGCGGTTGGCAGGTTCGACGGCTTCACGCTGACGTGCGTAATCAAATCATCCATGTACACTACATGTACTGCGTATATCTACAGCAAATTCAGCTATGTTCTATGTTCGAAAGTAGCCTTATAAGCATCAAAAATGTCTCAGGGCGTTCTTATAGCTGACTGAAGGTAGAATAGTATGTGTATTGCACTTATTTAAAAAACTCAAAATAACAGCAAAAAAAACTCTAATAATTGGAAAGCTACTTATACTTTCCAACAACGAAATATCTTACTCTCACGGGAAGGAAATTGAAAACTTATTGAACCGCGGAAATTACCTACATTAGTCAAGAAAACTACATACTTAACTTATCTTAAAGTAGCTATATTATGTAAAAATATTTGGTAATTATAATGACCCCCAGCAAATATGAAGAGAAACTTGTTTAAACTGTTTCAAACACCGCCTACAACAGTCGGCAATATTTGTGTGACATCAATTTGCTGGGTCTCATAAATTTTGTAACAATAATCAATATTTGGATGTTCCAGAATCAAGCCGGTTATTTTAGGCAACGGCCGCTGTATCCAATCAGACGCAGTCATATCTGGATATGAAGTGCCCAAAGGGGTGAGGTTATTAATAATTCTGTTTACGTTATGTTTTTCCTCTGAAAAAGAGCTCAACCGTGTTTCGCTTTCAGTCTCACATCGTGTTCCCTCACTACATAATGTCGAATGAAGAACGATACTTCCCGTCACCAGAAGAGTATGTTCCGGAACGTTGGTTAAGGGACATGGAAATTGACAAAGAGAAATCTTCGAAATCTGATTTTTCAAAATGTCCACATGCCAAAGCGTTGTCGGTCAGACAAAGACAGAAGGAGGTCGGAATCCATCCCTTCGCATCGCTTCCATTCGGTTTCGGAAGGAGGATGTGTATCGGAAAGAGATTTGCTGAAGCCGAACTTCAACTATTATTGGCTAAGGTAAGCAAAGTATACGAAAGTAATAGCAAACGTATTTATACAGGGTGTTAGGGCAAACGCTGTACTAGGAGGTAATTCAAGGCCGTCTATTCAATATTTTTTTCTGAAAGACCCAAACTGAAATGCTGAACTGGTAAATTGGCTACTTTCCAACTAGTCAAATCAGCAACTTTTTATGAAATGTCAAAAACGCTTTTTTGTATGAAAATAGTAAATTATGACGTCACATTTTAGTAAATATTGACTAATCAAATCAATAACTTATATACTTTTAATTCGATTGTTAAAATCGAAATGTGCATTTTTTTTTTAATGATGAATGAAATCCACAATATTTTTAGCCATCAGTTTTAAGTATAAACGTTTTGAATTTTTTAAGCTACCCAGTCAAGTACCCAATTGTACGTATGTGTTTTAACATCTGCTTTACCAAGGTTGCATTTTCTTATCTAGGTATCTCTTATCAACACTACTCTATCTAGAACAATGATCTACGTCATCTAAGATGATACAAGTTATTTATTTTCAGACATTCCAGCGTTATGACGTGTCATGGCGGTATGGAGAGCTAACATACAGCGTCACACCGACCTATGTTCCTAACGAGCCGTTGCAGTTCACCCTGACACCGAGAAATAACACCCCCCTGTCTACATAAGTTTGGAATCAGAAGAGTAAACTGAAGAGACATCAACATACTGTTGCCTGATTTTATCATTCAGTTCAATCTTTCAGTTCAATCAATCACGCATGAAATAATTTTGGGAAAAAGTTGTATTGAGTGGGACCTAGTGAATCAACTCTTTTGACATAGTATTTTTGTTTTCTGTAAAACGCGACAACCCACCAATTATTATGCTTTTCAGAGTTAGAAATTTCACTTTAGTAGTAGTATTGTGATTAATGTAAGCCTGATTCGTTCTGGTAGCTTAGCTCAATGTTTTATAGTTTTTGTTGCTACGTTGCTTGTAAGTAGTTGTAAATGTAGATTATGTAACGCGAAAAACTAGAGTAATTTGTATTCGATTTTCCCCTTTTATTATCTTGTTTTGATTTACTGTTCTAGAATTTACGATTCTTAAATTAAGTAGTCGATCAAGATAAACCTGTTGTTCAACCAAAGTTTTAATAAATGCGTTATAGTTTAGTTGTTTTATTTTATCTCGAGTGGTCATAAATATTTACAATAGTGTCACAGTGATGGACAAAATTTAGAATAAAAAATTTTTGGAATAAATTAGTAATTGAAGGTCAAATTTTGATCATTAATTAAAAACTTTAGAATAATTTACGCCATATAAAGAATCAGACGTCGTTTTAAGCTGAATCTCGTTCGTCAATCTCTCGAGTCATTTTCACGTCACAAATAAATACCTAAATAAAGAAAATTCTGCTGCTGGAACTGCTGGACAGCAGCCATTTCGTTTTGGTAAATGCACCCAAGAGATGGGCACGTAACCGTTTCGTGGGTGCGGGTCATTTAGGCATTAACCTAATCTTTGATAGATTTGTTTGGACACATATTAGTACTCACTATTTAGCGGAGTCGTTGAGCTGGTACTCGTTGGAGCGGCCGAAGCACTCCTGAACACCGGCGTCCGCCCACAGCCGCTTCATCGCAGCCAGCAGCTCCTCGCTGAACGGCTCCGTGTCTTCCATCCGCTGGATCACGTCGAACACCATCTTGCCGTCACTCTGTAACATACAAATTTATATGAGCAAGGGTTTAGCGTAGTACAGAATTGCGAGACGAAATAAATAGGGGTATCACTTTTTTTAGTAAGACAGTTTTAGGTAATATGGCAACACATGAGGTTGTTCGTATACAAAAATAAGCAGAATGTATCAAAAAAAATTTATCAAGGCTCATTTTGCGAGTAGTACTAATTTATTTCACAACGTGGCGCTAATGTTTCGAGTGGTTGGGGGATAAGCCCTCTCATGTGGACGGAACGAAGGAACCTGGGGGTACTGTTCTATCTACCTACAGAATATTCCTGTTTACGGTTTTACCTATACAGGGTGTTAATTTAATTGCGGGCCAATACCCTGTATGCAATGTTTCGAGGTGCTCCAAATTTTACGACGTCGTTATTTTCACCGAAACGCGAAGCAACCTAACTCTACCAGAAAATTTAGTTTACTTTATAAACATATCTGTACTACTTATGTCTGATTTCTCTTTTAGGCTGTCATAAATCCCCAAACAATTTTAGTAAGCTGTTTTAATAGTAAAAGAATTCTATGAAGCCGAGCGCATTAGCATTAGTGCTGTCACACAAAACATTGCAGCATGATTATAGCAATCTCTTTACAGTTTAGTAACTCAGTGTCTTGGAGCGTTCGTTCTAATCGGATTAGTACACATGCTGTCTGCTTAGCAAGTTTATGGGTATGAGATGAACAATGGGTAGTTAGCACACTTTCTTTGTATCTTGCTGAATCATACGGCGGCGTGACCTGATTTTTGTAAGAACACTTTTTCTGTGCAAGCTCCCTTCATGATCTAGCATAGAATCAAGACCAAACCAGCCAAATAAATAAAATTTATATGTTCAAATCCAAATGTACAAACATAAACTGTTTTAACAAGGAGAGCTAGAAAACTGCAAAGGACATGTTAAATAAAAATTAAACGAACAGGACGACAAAGACAAAAACCTTTGAAAATATCCTCGCATTTTCGCAGGTAGAAACCCATTTGGCCGACAACGAACCGTATAATTCCATGCAAAAAGTAAATAATCCATACAACAGGGTTGTGCTTTTACAGTTGCGTTAGGCGTTCCGCTGAAATATGTTGTAATTATGACTAAAGCACGACAAGGTTTAAAATGCTCGTGTCGAAAAAAAGGAACTAACGCCGCGAAAGCCATATTTAACAGTTCTCCATGCAAGGCAGCGCCCCCGCCCACGTTCATTTGAAACCTTGTCGTAATATTACGCATGCGTCGCAAGACCCACTCCCGTCGAGCTGGGCGCCATTCACTACACCCCCTCCTCCCGCTTCCCCCTGCGTTTTCCACAGCACCCCGACCAATTATATATTGTCTTTGCCCCGACCGAGCCCTCTGCATTTATCGTATTCGGATAATTGATATTCTTCTAAATACTAAACGCAATATCTTAGATGAACATTGGGTTCATTGGCATAAATTTATTAGGGAGATAGGGAGAAGAAGCTATGTATGAAGGACAAAAGATGCCGCTGTCATGGAATGTTTTAAAGAATTGATTCGACCAGTCGGATCAGATCTAGAAATAATGCTGGAGTAACCGAGACTTTTCGGCTGCTATTTGTTCGTTCGCAGCGTTTCGTGTATCTTATTCCAATATGTGTGAGACTACGCTTTACTCCTGAAATACATTAAGAATACTTCTCATCCTCTAATGTAAACACATTTTGACATCCCAAGTCGTATATCTGAACTAAGATCAATATAACTAGCTCAACAAATTATCTACATCATACAAATCCATCCTACATACCACCAACATCGTCTATGGTGCATGTCAACGGCAAACTTTTCCTTCCAACTCCTGATAATGACGTGTAATAACTGGCTCCAAGCCTTTTACAATTCTAATGGCCGTTCTACTGAACGCCGAGATAATTGCCACGTTGCCTGCTTAACCAACAAGAAACTGCAGATAGTTATTAGCTATCGATTGTATCGTAAACGTGAAAGAGTATGTACTGATTTGTGGAATAAGTAATGGAGGTTTTTCAGAATTCAGCCGACCAGAGGGCGGTTCGTATCGTAGGCGTAAGAACTAAATATAGACAGTTTGGTACTTATAGCATAAACCATTTTTATAGTCAGAGAATTGTGATTTGTAACTGGAATAAATGTAGGTAACTTATAGTTTTTTTTTTTTTTCATATAAAGAATAATATTTTTTTCTGGATACGCGGGATGTTCCATTTATATTGAATAACATAATGAAATACATATCTAATTATTAAAATATTATTTTTTACAATATTAAATGATGACTTGAATGTAAAATGTATAAAGACACATTCGTATGCTGTGTGCTGACGTAATTTTACTTTCTATGCAAATGTGAAATGAACCGAATCTCCCACGAGTCTCTATTCGTGTTTCCATTACGCACCTATCTATAACATAACAGTATAATATACTGTAATAGCCCCGTAAATATAGCGCTCAGAATAGGCATGTTGACTAGGTGGATAAAAAAATTCAAAACGTTTATACCTTAAAACTGATGGCTAAAATACTGTGGATCTCATTCATCATCTAAAAAAAATCCACATTTCGATTTAATAATCGAGTTAAAAGTATATAAGTTATTGATTTTAATTTTAGTAGTCAACATTTACTTGCGTGTGACGTCACGTTTTTGACATTTCATTAAAAGTTGCTGATTTGACTCGTAGACAAACAGCGTATTTAAATATTCCATACTCTTACTTTGAGTTTGGATTTTGGATGCTCTTTTGAGCATACTTCAGTATGTGGCACACGATAGAAGTAACCCACCAAGTGTGAACAATGTGTGGTAGCCCTTATTGCTCTGGACCACGGTTTGGCCTGTGGCTCAATAAAGCTTCGTGAGAATTATGTTCACCCAAAACAAGAATCCTTCATTAAATCACTACAAAATACAAAAAACTCTGCGACGCCGCCTTTAATAATTAAACCCCGCTACAGCACAAAGAAAATCGATGTCCAACTCGGCAAGTCCGCATTGCTAAATAATAAATCTGATCCTACGATGTGAAAAGCGAATGCGTCATGTCATCGAGGTATCCATTATTGTTGTGCAGTCGATCACGCTGTTCACGCTATCAACTTTACTTTGAAATTAGCCTTTAAATGTCTGATGTGCATATGATACCTATCTATGGAAGGGCATGGCAGGGCTACTATACTTTATAGACGACTAGGGCATAAATTGACTTGTGGTCGATCGCACATGTGTGAACATGTGTAATCTCTGGCCATGTTTTACAGGGCGCCCATGTCACAGCACTCGCGATAAGGGCGATTGAAGGGCTTGGCCGCCATTTGCACAGCGAAGGCCTGTGACTCACTGCAGGATAATTAATATGCATAAACAAATGGAAGATAACGTTTTACTGCCAAAGTGCCTGTCGGATTGGAATCCGTATTTATAAAATTTGTTCTTTTATCAGACGAATGTTTTATACATCTATATTTGTGGAGCCCAGTGCTATTTTATTTGACGCTGCTTTATCTATCTAACGTGTTCCAGCCTCCAAACGAGACCAACATTCTTCAAAGATTTACGGCAGCGTCATCTGCTTCAACTATTATGAAGGGGTACCTACACAAAAATCATCCGTTGCTCACTTGGGAGTTTAATCGAATTGTACTCGGGAGATATTTTGTTCGTATATTTCATGTTTCAATATGTTCGAAAGTGAGTTGGTATTACAGGGCAGTAGAGACATTTAAAGAAAACGTTCATGTGATCTGTTCCAACAAGATTGTTGCTAGATTGAATCATTACACAAATCGTCGACAAACGTTCAGCGAAAGAACCGCGATGTTGGAAACGGACGTGGTCGTCCATAAACGGTGGTAAATTACAGGCCTTGAATACACGCTCGCCTAGACAAGTAGTCTGTCGCGAATAATATACCAAGAAGATCGATAGTTAGGGCTGCTACACATATTCGGGTTTGCCGAAAGGACTGCATATTCGGCTTCGTTCGGCTTGTTCTGATGAAATGTTCGGAGAAAAAGCCCCTCACCTTTGCCGCGCACAAGGCCGGGCAACAGAAGCCGAGCGGCTTTTCCCTCTACCATTTATCCACCTATATACTCTGCTGCCCGGCTGCATATTGCTGCTGCGACTGCATAATGCCGATTATTGAATGCTGGCTAAATTATGTGTGTGGCAACCCTTTAAAAAAGCCGCGTAGTGACAGGGATTCCAACTATGTATACTGCGACTGATCGATATTGCTTTGAAGTCAGCAGCTAAGCTACTTACCTATTTAGACTAGATATTGATTCAGATGTCCAAGTTGTTGTGAGTTTACCAGTTGCTTGATAAATAGTTTATTTTTGCCTTTCTACAGAAGGCAATAATATTGTTTTCGGATTTTTGCATTTTTAAAAGTTTTTTAGGGATGGGTTGACACATAAAATAATCATCTTGTAGCCTGCTTATGCGATCTGAAATATAAGGTGTAAGGGACAGCGTTCCAAAAAACTGCTAGGGGTTGCTTTGTCTACGAAACTTAACAACTTTCACCAGGAAATTCTTTCAGGAAATGAAAAAAACATGTCTTTTCTTTCCACACAAATTTTCCACAGTCTGATCGAAGTGGTCATTTTGTATTGGAAAGTCAAAAAAATATTTCGTTTCCTGAAAGAATTTCCTGGTGAAAGTTATTCAGTTTCTATCAGTTTCTGGTACGCTGTCCCTTACACCTGTTACTATAGTTTGTGAGCTTGAAGCTATGACTGATCTCATTTTAATATCTGGTAGAAGGCTCGTCCGAAAATGAGGCTAATCTCCTAATATGGACGCATGAACAGATTAACCTCGACATTCCTGCCACATTGAGGGGATATGAAGAGGTTGATAAATGTGCGAAGTCATGTCCATAAGGCAAGGTTACTAAGGTTTATCTTGGCATCTGACTCGTATTTGGGTCATCACAGGAAGATATCTAACAGTGCCATGAAACAGTTCATACAAAATCCTTTACTTTTTCAAATACATAATTATTATTTACGTATGGACTGTCAGGTTATCTCCTCTTAGTAACCGCAGTATCGTCTCGTAGTGATTGTTGTGACGCGATATTGCTGTAAGCACTTTTAATCCTGAGTGTCTCGTGATCACTTCAGACTATGTTTTTCTCTACTATCTAACGATATGATGTATGTATGACAAATGGAAAGGCACAGATCGACAGAAGTGTCTGTTCAGGCGGCGATATTAGGAGCTAAAATTTGGTTATGGTTACACTGACAGCGATCGAAGCATGACAGCTATATAGTGGCGACGTGACAGGTGAACAGTGAGTGATGGCATGGCGGTCGCACTGTAACATTGTTTACTCATGTCAGCTGACAAATGCTCCGGGTGACGGCACCATTACATCGATTTTGTCAGCACAGCAGGTTGCGTAACGTACGACAGGGCTATAAATGAATGTCGGCGGGGGCCCAATTCTATGGAGAACTGTCATAAATGTGGCGTTACATTTTTTTTTTTCGTCACGTTCATTTAAAACCTAGTCGTAACGTAAAGCGATGACCCTGTGCTGACGTCGGCACTGTCAAGATGAGCAGGGGCAAGATTGCGTTATCTTAACAAAATTGAACAGACATCTACCTTCCTACGAGTTTGTATAGACTCAGGGGTCTTTATATACTAGGCGAGTAGTTACACAGCTACATGATAACAATAGGGTATTGAACGACGAGACCAGGTTTCGGGTAGCGCTGATAAAACAGATACGTGTCCTGTTCTATCAATGCTATCTCGCACATAACATATTTTTGCACTACTCTGCGAGCTACTATGTAAAAAATATTATATAGTAAAAATATATGTAGTACCTCTACTGTGTAGTGTGTACCAATTTTTTGCACCATGAGTGTAAGTAAAGCCATGTGCAAAAATGCTACCATAATATCGAACACGATTTCGTCATGGTAATATTTTTAAATTACCTACATATTTACAAAACAATACAAACTATAAGCAGAACAGAACTGATCGATAGTTTCAATCCCATATTCCATTCAATAAACATATTTTTGCACTATTCTGTGAGCTACTATGAAAAAAAAAAAAAGTGTTGTGTATCAATTACACTTAAGCCGTTGAAAAAATGCTACATATTTGACAAGATTTTGTCATGGCAACATTTAACTACAAAACATGGCAAACAAAGCCAGAACTGATCGATCAGTCCAATATTCTATTCTATAAACATAACGAAATCCGAGCGGCACCCGTATTCGTAAGCAAACAATAGGAGCGCATAATAAATGAAGGTATCTACTATCTGGCATACGAGCGGCATATGCAGCCGACGAGGCAGGCTCATGAATAAGCCAAGCAATATTGATCTATACGGCAACGTTTCTGGGAACTAATTTATTTAATAAACAATTTATTGAACACAGTTAAAATCTAATAACCAAACACATAACAAGGAACAAAGACACAAAAGATGCTGACATTTTTCTATAATAAATACAACAGACATACAGAAGTGATAAATTCTATGGATAGTAGCGTTAGCTAATATTATATTTTCTTTGCTAATAGCTAATGTATCATCTAAGAATCGATTCCATACAAACGGTTTCATGTGCGTATAGGCGAAAAAGAATTCTTGTCCATGAGACTCGGCATAGCATAGGCAGGCTCAAGAATAAGCCAGGCAATATAGCTCCATACGGCAGCGCTACGAGGAAACGAACCGGGCTGCAATCGCATGCAATTTACCATGCATGCGGTGCATGCTTCGTTTCGTCCTGTACGCCTTCGTTCACATACTAATGCAATGCCGTTTAATGCGAATGCTCCTTGAATCGTCTATTTAGGTAAAATTTTATTTATACACGGAAAAAAAAGATTTGGAAATTTCTTCGCACCAAGAGATTCTGTTGTCTTGAATCTGTGACTTACTGCAGAAACAATATTCTCTTTATCGTAAGTTGCGACTTTCGTAATAAAATTATGATATTCTTGTATATAGAATTCACTTTGGTCTTTAAGCAAAATATGTTTTATTGGACGAAATACTGCGTAGTTTTGATACAAGAAAACGTGATTTTTTTGCATCAAAACACATAATTGGTTTATCTCAATGAATTATTTAATTGATCCAAAATCATTTTAATTTTCTATCAAGTAATGAATTTTCTTCTCCGAAATACTGTATTCTTCTATTGAATTAGTAGATTTTCAAATAAGTTATTACAATTTCAGAGTAATGTTTTAAATAATTTTGGATAACACAGTTAATTCGTTTCATCTAAGATTAAAAAAATATTGAAAGTATAGTATATTGATTTGTCTGAAAATATTGCTTAGCTTTGTAAGAAATCTACTGATTTTCAATGGAACTATAAATTTATTTGCTAAACGAAACAGATTCTTTGGTAGAGATTGAGATTCTCCAGGCAAAAAAGTGTTTAGTATTTATCTAAAACATTCTTTTTTTAATGCAATAAAATATTCTCTTGAATAAAGCCCAATTTTGTTTTACCTAAGAATACACTTATATTAATTTACTGTTATGATTTTTTTATGTGAAATAGGCCATAACTTTGTTTGAAAAAAAGCGGAAGTTTCAATTAAATTGAATTATTTTCACCTAAGAATATCGATTGTTTTGATTGAAACGAATAAGTTTTTTCATTGCAAGAAAATGAGGTTTTTATATGGAACTCTTGCATTTCCGTCCGAAACTATAGATGGTTGCTCATAACATCAGTGTTGCCAGAGGGTGGTCTGTGGCGCAACATTGGGGGTTTTCCTAATGAATCGTTCACAAATCATATTGGCGTAATTTTATCGTGATTTATTCGATTATACCTCTGATTATACGCAGACTTTTGAATATATTTGCTTGAAACTAAATTAGATAAATATTATAAACCAAATCAAGTGCACTACAGTGTACTAACATAAAAATAAAAATTTGTGCCAAGTTAGGAGTTCAGTAGAAAGGATCTAAGGCCATTTTCACACTTGACGCTCAACGCGGCGTAGCGCGGTGAGGCGGAGCTGTATCGTTCTTTGTAAGGACATCGGTTTGTATGGAAAAAACGCGGGGTATGGCACACTTGCACCGCGCCTACGCGTGGAGTGAAAACAATGGAACCATAGACAATACGCCGCGTTGCGCGTATAGTGTGATAATGGGGTAAAACACAATACAATTAAACTTTAATGCAAAAATAACACACATCACACAAAATGTATCTATACTTAACACGCGAAAAAACACCTAAACAACAATGAAAAAATAATAGAAACCATTGTATCTATACTAAACACGCGAAAATATATATTTTTATGAAAAAAAATTGTGGCGTAACTTTTTTCTTCAAAACGTAACTTTTGAGAGAGTGTAAACGGCGAAGATACTATAATATTTCATCTTAAGATGCCTGGATATAATATCTTAAGGTATAACACACGGTTAAGATACGATAATATATCCGCTCGAATCATTCTCTCACAGGCTTTACTAGAGGTCGCACGTATATTCCTCCACTGAATCTATATCTAATATGAATAATTCGACCATACTATTAGATTTATTATGTCCCACATCGATACACTGATTTTATCGATTATATTGTCTGAGATCATTCTGAGATATTGATATCGATTATTTTGATTAAATCGTTAGTATCGATAGATAATCGATAACATGAATTATTTATGGTCAAGGGTACAGATTAATTGATAATCGGTTATTGGGCAATACTTACCTACACTACAAATAATACGTATATGGAATACACTACAGATATGGAATTTGCCCGTATGACAGTTAATTTGCAAGTGCTTCGCTCTTGTGTGCTTAACTTGCACTTGCAAACCAACTGTCATACGGGCAAATTCCGTATCTGATGAGTCAGTGAAGACGAAACAGTTGTCAACAAACGACGAACCGATGCGTTTCGTTTTTCTTGCTTTCATCACAAAGGCTTAAGTGCCTTAAACACTAGTTTTCAGATGATTACTTAAATTGCAATACACTGAAATCCTCGAATTCCTTAAGCTGATTTTTACAGCATGCCCAGGAGGAGATGGAGCTGGCACATTCTATGTTTTTCTATCACTTGCAGACAGTATAGAAGTCTACAAAGAAAACACTCTGTATAAAGCGCTTACGATATATTTAGTATCTTAAGATGACATCTTCGGTATCTTAAGATAAAACGCCCATATCGCTCGGTATCTTAAGATACTGTAATATGAAAATATATATTATCTTAGCCGTGTGTGATAGTTCATACAAACTGTAGGTGAGCGATATTTTATCTTAAGATACCCCATTATCACCACAGATTATCACACTATACGCGCAACGCGGCGTATTGTCTATGGTTCCATTGTTTTCACTCCGCGCGTAGGCGCGGTGCAAGTGTGCCATACCCCGCGTTTTTTCCATACAAACCGATGTACTTACAAAGAACGATACAGCTCCGCCTCACCGCGCTACGCCGCGTTGAGCGTCAAGTGTGAAAATGGCCATAAAATATTATAGTATCTTCGCCGTGTCGTGTGTGACGCCCTTAAGTAACTTTTGAACATACGGCGCTGGCAACACTGACGCACGTCTCCCGCGCCAAGACTCTTTAAAAAAAAAAAAAAAAAAAATCTCTCTCTCCCGCGCCGCGCCCGCGCAAGCTGTCATCGTTTTCTTTTGCTCGTTGGTTTTGTTTTCGCTTTGCCATAAAAATAAGGTACCTACCTATCTTAATTTATATGGTATTATCTCGTGTTGCTGGCGGAGTGATTCAATTAATGTGGATTCAATCAACTAAAGTTCAATGTTACACCCATGATGGAGCAGCTTCTACGGCAATGGGAAGTTTCTGAAGAAACCATTGCTGCGTTTATTGGTAAGTGCCAGATTTGGTTACCTACAATGTATTGCCCTCTGTGCACCCTTATCGGATAGGTGTAATTGTAAGGATGGGCTGATTAACGCAGTCAGACGAGTTGCGCCAATTTGCGTGATTGGCCGGCTTTCTCTGCCATCCCAGCTCCTCCAAGCAGTACAGTAAGTAGCCCCCGCAGGTTGCTGACGACTTCCAGGTGTGTCCTCGGGTCTCCAAGATGTTTGACCCTGTATACTGCTACCTCACTGCACTTCAGGAATGGGGGCAGCTGTCTCTTCGGTCCTCATGCACGCTCGGCACAGAGAACTGTCGGTGATCCCTATGGTGAAAAGGTGTTTATAAAAGTAGCCATGTCCAGTGATGACTACTGAGTCTCCCGAGTTTCAGGAGCTTTCACTACTACTTTCACTCCCTTTCATTTGTGCTCTTTATCACTAGGCACCTGAATAGGTATATTTACAGATGTAAGGAATGTCCGGGGCGTGGCATGGTCCCCCAAACACCCTTCGCCCTGCTATCAGATGTACTTGTTCCTTAAGCCAACACAACTATACGTTTTGCTTGTTTCCGCAAGAGTTCAACAAAGAACCATATTTTGTCACTGATTCAAAACATTTTTTTTTTTTCAGATAATGGCATAAATATCACTCAACTAAAATATCTAAATGAGAATGAAGCATATCTTAAAGAGCTTTGTCCAACTTTGGGTCCAAGAATCAAACTAAAAGCGAACATCGCAGCCTACTTGGATGCGCAGGTATGAGGAAATTTGAAACCATAAGAAATACATGGAAATTTTGAAACTATAGTGAGACAAGGATGAGTATTGTATTTTCTTGTCATAAGAGACCCGTGCCCCAGCAGTGGGGACGTGATGGGTTGTTGAAGACGGCTTATAGTTTTGCCCTTTATTCAGAATTTGAATTCAGAAAAAATAATCCGGCTATTTGAAGCTGGCCTAAGGAAACATTAAGTTTTTGTTTATGATATCAATTTTGGCATTAGATTTAACAATTTTGAATTTATTTAACAAAGATATAAAAAACCAAATTTTAAGCGGAAAAGTATTAAACAAAAAATAATTTGAAACTGTATAACAGCTTGAAAATGTTTATAGTTTGGTGTTTCAAAGGTAAGGAACATGTAAAACATAAAAGCTGCCAAGTGCGAGTCGGACTCGCTCATGAAGGGTTCCGTTATGAAAATAAATATGTTTTTAATTTTTTTTTTTTATAAAAAAAACTACTTACTCGATTTTGTTCAAACTAATTTTGGTTGCAAGTTTTCATGGTAATATACATCATATATATTTTTTTAGTTTGTCCTCTTCTTATTTTAAAAACTGAAGGGGGGAGGGCACATTTTGCCACTTTGGAAGAATCTCTCGCGCAAACTGTTTAGTTTAGGAAAAAGTGATGTTAGAAACCTCAATATCATTTTTGAAGACCTATCCGTAGATATTCCACACGTATTGGGTTCAGTGAAAAAAAAAATGGGTTTCAGTTCCATGTACGGGGACCCCCAAAAGTTTGTATTTTTTTTCCATGTTCATATCAAAATTTTAATGTGGTTCACAGAATACGTATACCTACCAACTTTGAACAGTATAGCTAGACAGACAGACATGACGAATCTATAAGGGTCCCGTTTTTTGCCATTTGGCTATGGAACACTAAAACCGAACTGAATCGGTAAAATTCAAAAACCGTTCAACAAAAGTGATTGTAACAGCTCCATGTTATGTCCTGCTCCAAATTTTAGGTATTTTCACACACCCAATTATGATCCGTATTATGACTTTAAAATTTTTTGTATCTAAATTTTCAGGCTCCTACTGAGTCCATGACTACTAACAGTGATATAGAAGTATTGGCTGAAATTGACAATGATGTGGCATCTAGGGTTATAGTTGTCCCTGCAAGTGATGATTTATCTATATCATTGAATGATGACATGTTCTCATCAAAACACAGACTTCCGGGAACAGACTTTGATTTGAAAACTCTTTTAGAGACATCACCATGCGGCAAGAGTGTGTTACAATACTATCAGACACATCAAACACTAGACAGCAAGCGGAGAAACCGATTGACAGATATAATCATTAAACACCTGTTTACTACCATAATAAACAAGTTAGTAATTTTTAAATTAACTCATTTAAGTTCAGTTCTTTCCAGCCTCTTTTATTTAGTTTCTGGTTCTTCGACACCTATCAGTTGATCACATCTTGAATTTTTCAACCCAACTGCGGCGAAGAATGGTTATGTATTTGACGTGTGTTTCTTGTGTCCACTTATAACTATTCAATGGCTCAACCGATTTGATGAATGACACGTCATTCGATTCCACTGGGTTCTGGGTGGCACAAGTGTCACTGAGTTTGGTTTTCTGTTTGTTAAACTGATTCCTTTATTAAAAGTAATTCTAGTTCTTTAAATTTTTTATAAGTTTATATTCAACGTGAACCTTTTTTCAGGCGTCTCACCTTTGATGATTACAATATTATCACCGGGAAAATAATCAGTCTTTTCCCTAAGGAAACTGCAGGAATTTATTTTACAAATCCTATCAAAAAAAGCCAGTCTGGCACAGGAAAATCAATACCTGCGAGAGGGAAACTTGTGGACAAAGTACGTAACATAATCTTCCAATCCACTGAAAGAAGAAAAACTTCCACTGAAATAGAAAACACTAAAAAGAAGGCGGTGGATTCTATACTACTAGGTTAGTATAGTGTCTTATAAATTATAGTCTTCATTTAAGTACTTTTCTATATTTATGTTTATTTTAAGGAGTAAGATGTTTGTTTATTCACGATTGGTAGCCCTTGACGTCAGCTTTCTTATGCAGTGGGTGGCACTGAGGCCAACGAATACTAACTAATGCCGTCGCCCGCGGGGTGGCGGCAGGATTGGCGGAATCGCCGTACAATTGTCATTCAGCTATCCCGCTCGCTCTCGGGCCTTGGAAAGAGATAGGTATAGTAGGTACATGTTTCGGCCGACTTGAGTTACGGGGGGTTGCTGATGCGGTGGATGCAGGCTTACCAAGACTGTTCAACTTTGGCAGCAATACGTATATTGGATGATTGTAGCTAGTCAAGCTCTGATTAATGCCTTAAAAGTTTTATTTTTAAAGTCCTATTTTATTTAAATATTTCTTTCAATTACAGCACTACATCAAGAAGATATTGAATGGCTCAATGAAAATAATGAGCCTTTTGACGAAGTAATAAAAAAATGGAGAGCTACACAAGACGTCAGGCACGGGCGGGACTACTCTGATGTAAATGATTTCATAGCTCAGTGGAAAGTACTCTGTAACCCTAGAGCTGAAGAACTGGTAAGTAACTATTTTATTTTGGAACCTAAAACACCGACTAAATTTTCCTACAGATTTTGTTCAAACTCAACATTAATTGTTCCTCTGAATCTGACGTTTAATTTGAAACCACTTTTGCAAGAATTCATTGAGTAGTTTCGTAGATGGAGTCACATTTTTTTTTTTGTGAGTTCAAAAAAGGGCATTTTTTTTCTTAGGTCAACTACGAAAACTACGAACTTGCGAATAGTGTTTCTTCACATTTGTAACAAACTATGATCTTTTGTCTTTCGAGTGTTTTTTGATTTACTGCTTTACCTGTAACAGTTTTGAAATGGTAGCGATTTAAACCTCGTTATTTTTTCGGCAAAAGGTCATTTAAAAGACATTAGTCCTAGCCTAACGTCAAAACAAAACATAGACATTATTTTAGATTGTTGTTAAATATTTAATATTCTTATTTCCAGTTAAAAACTTTGGATACGTCCAGCATAGCCTAGCCTTACATAGGCAACATGACAGTTGAAGTATGTAAAAACTTTTTACATACAGTTTTTGCTTGTATCCATAATTTAACTGCGTAGCAGCATGCCAGCTGCTATAACTAACAGCTCTTTACATTTGGTTGATGTGTGTTTTTGTTCTCACTAACAACTCTATACATTTGGTTGATGTGTGGTTTTGTTCTCACTAACTCTATACATTTGGTTGATGTGTGTTTTTGTTCTCACTAACAACTCTATACATTTGGTTGATGTGTGGTTTTGTTCTCATTTTTTGTTTGCTTTTGTGGCTTTGTTGCAAAATGCTCCTTTTGCAATATGTCCCTTGCCTCTCAGGGAATAGCTGAATTTCAAATCTAGAGCTCTATATTTGGATCCCATTCTTCAAGTAGTAGCAAAGTCACTGTCAAAAAGAAAAGAGGCTGTGACATACGGACGGACAGACGGACAGACAGACATGACGAATCTATGAGGTTCCCGTTTTTTACGGAACCCTAAAAATGTAGCAACAGAGACACAAAAGGGCACTCTCGAAGTGATTTAATAAGATTCCATTTGGCTATTTCGGGCATGAACACTAGAAACTTGCTTCCCATAAACAATAATAAAAAAAATCTCTAATGTATTCGGTTTCTGGTTAAAATATACCCTCTGTTGCTTGTCACTAATTCACTATTGTTATTTTGTTTTATTTATTTATTTATCAAACAATAAATATTGTTTTGTAATATATGTTTAATATATGTAAGTGTGTTAAATATATGTATGGTAATGTACTTTAAGGTGGGCTTCTACTCGTGAAACCTATAGTTAATTAGCAAAAAAAATTTTGAACTTCCTATACATTTTTGTCAGCCAGCTGATCGATTTGTATGGAAAGTCCAAAAAAAATTTGCGATTTCAGCAAACTCATAGAACAAAAGTTGTTAAGATTGATGGGAAGACCTTAAAGTATTACCATACCTTTATTTTACCCCCTTTTAAATAAGTGTTTTTATTAATTTTGGTTGTATCAATCCAGGAAAGGAATGGGGAATACTTACATTTACTAGCCCGCCCTAAGTTTGCCTTTGTATTAATTGTGTTACTTAATATTACTACCCTTTTTTAGATTGATGAAGACTTCAAATTTTTGTATAAAGACAAACAAAATAACTTCGAGTTGTATTGGAATACTTTCTTCGAAAAATTCATACAGCTAAAACGCCATGAAATAGGGAAGGATGAAAAGAAAGAAGCACTGCTCAATTCTATGTTGGATTTGGATGACGGTAATTGATCCATCAATATCTGATTGTATTCATTGATTGACTTGAACATGCATGAGAGACTTCATAGTTACTGGCTTAACAATCTGACATACACACGCACACGCGCACGAACACACGCACACGCACGAATGTACACACACACACGAATACACGCGCGCGCGCACACACACACACACACACACACACACACACACACACACACACACACACACACACAAACACACACACACACAAACACACACACACACACACACACACACACACACACACACACACACACACACACACACACACACACTTTTTCGATCCTAACAATCCGATACTCATTTACATTTATACAAAGATAATTGTCATGTTAAGTTTTTTAAATTGCTAAATCTGAATTTTAAGGGGTTACTAATTTACGAACAGGGAATTAAAAGTTCTGAAATTTCGATTTACATATTATGAAATATAATTTTTTTTCTTCAATAATTTTCCTGAATTCTACACTGATACTGAGTAACCCCTTGAACTTTCAACTTAACTCCTAGGAGCTAGGAATAAAATTAAAACAATTTTGTTAAGCTTGTGGATTAAATTTATGTACTCTTTTATGTAGTTAAATTAAAGTAAATTTTTAGGTTACATTTTTAGAAGTCGTACTTTCGGACGATCACATGACTTGCTTTACTCCTTCTTTTCTCGAAAGTAATTAAAAACTCACACCGTGGTAAATATTGTATGCTCCTTTTATGTGTTTAAAAGGAGTGCTTCAGCTATCTTCATTATATTCACAAATATTTTTTGTTTTATTTTAGAAAACAAGATCCCGACTCAAATAAACCTTCTATGCAGTGTAGTACCACCAAAAGGGCGTATTTCCAAAAATAGGAAATGTTCCACGCAAGAGTGCCTGGACAGCATACTACAGATAGTGAATGTGAGTTTTCATTTAATAAAAAGATTAACTATAGCCGCTCCAGCCATGCTGAATATGGACGATAAGTATCACCAGAGGAAAATGATATTCCTTCTAAGTATACTTTTAATATGTCGTATCTGAACTGTTGAGAATTCGCCGTCTAACATGAATGATACCTGCTAAACCTTCGTATCAGTCAACCCTTTCACCAAAGTATAAACTAACAGTAAGACTGAGTTTCTTTGCTCTACAGACCAACCGTTAACCATCCGGATAGGATGCGTACTTTCCCGTTCTTCATCGCTCACTCTTATATCAAACTCACTCTTATATGTTAAAAACAGAAGCGCAAAGTAGGCACATATTTCGATCGAGTCTTGGGGTTTGCTATCATCTAACTTAGCTTTAATTTTCATTGTTCTCTGAATCTGCGTCTAAAATTCAGTTTTCACTTTAAGAATTAAATTCGGCAGCTCTGTCGTGCCAGCTTCATTTTTCGGGGCTTAATGTGTCTGAGCGACAAACTTTATTTACTTTTATTCAATCTTGATATATGTGTTTTTTTTTTTCAGAATCCTGGAGACATCAACATTACCATACAAAAACAAAAGGATAAGGCAATCAAAGAAAAACGGCAAGTACAGCCCTATCTGATTATATTGGGTACTCAAACAAGCATACAAAGACTATACCTGGTAATCGATAAACTAATGTACACTTTCAATTCGGCCAGAAGAGGATTTGACATATTGTTTAAATCCTACCATGTTTTAAATGCCAAATACCCTAAAATGAGTGAACACATTCACTTAATAATACAAAAATGCATATATAAAATAACAACACGCTATGATAACCCACCACCCTATATTTCAGAAATTTTGAATTTGTCTTAAGAATAAGTATTAATCATGAGGTGCAATATTTGTTTAAAGGATTTGTCAGATTTTAAAAATTACATTTTTCATCTTAAATTCTACCATAACATTACAGATTATTTTGCTTGCCCTTACATGGATTGTGACAGAACTTATGACAATAAAAGATCATTCAAAAGACATATAGAATTAATTCACATTTGCGAAAATAATCCTGTATGTAACCTTACTCCCACAGTAACAGATTTGTCATTGCCTAATTATTTATCTCACGATAAATTACATACTCTAGAAAACTCTGCAAATGTTTCAAAACAGTTGAACAGTGAAAGGGATACATTTGATGTTAAAGTAAAACAACATGTAGATGATTTTGTATCAAAGTTGTATGACAGGCTGAGTTTGAGTCGATTAGCTACACAAGAAATAATAGCCTCAGTCGGAACATTACTTACAAACATATCATTAGACCTAAAAGATGAAGCACAGCATAGTAATGCAGAAGCAACCAATATTGCTATTGATTCTTTGTCATCGTGCTTTTCGCATGTAGATACTGAATATAAGAGACTACAATACTTTGAAAATACTAATAAATTCGTTAAGCCCATCCAAATTACAATAGGTTCAACACAACAAAAAGTAAATGAAAATAACACCGCAGTAATGGATTTAAAAGATACATTTGTTTGTATGGTATCACTAAAGCAAAACCTTGAACTGTTTTTAACATTACAAGGAGTTTATGATAGTATTATATCGTACCATGAAGAGTTAGCTAATGAACAAAACGTGATAAGAAATATCATTCAAGGTGAAATTTGGAAAAATCTACATGAAAAAGACAGCGATGTGTATTTGCCGCTAATACTTTTTTTTGATGATTTAGAGACAGGAAACCCTTTAGGTAGTCATGCCGGAAAAAACAAAATAGGGGCTGTCTATATTTCAATAGGTTCTTTGCCTCCTGAGCATTCTAGTAAGCTAGAAAATATTTTTTTGGTTATGCTGTTCAAAAGCCACGACCGAGTTACATTTGGAAATAAAGTTATATTCGACCCCGTGATTAAAGAGTTAAACTTCTTACACGAATATGGAATTAACATTGTTGTAAATGAAACTAAAATATCCGTCAAGTTTACTTTGGTGGCAATAGCAGGCGATAACTTGGGTATACATAGCATAATGGGATTCAATGAAAGTTTTTCAAGTACATATTATTGTAGATTTTGTGTATCCACTAAACAACAATGTCAGTCACAACTTACTGCGGATGAAAGCAGAAGTCGTGTTGTGGAGATAGTTGATAATGAAAACCCCATAAATAACGAACAAGGTATCAAAGAACCTTGCGTTTGGAACAATGTCCAGTCGTTTCATGTGTACGACAATTTGTACTGTGACGTAATGCATGATATATGTGAAGGCATTCATCGCTATGGTATGGCTTTGATCATCAATAAACTAATACAAGAAGAGTGCTTCACACTCGAGCAATTAAATGATAGGATAAAGTTCTTTGATTTCAATTCTAGCAATCCACCGCCAGCAGTGTCAAAGAGTCACTTACAAAAAGGTGTCATAGTATTCTCAGCGTCGGAAATGTTATGTTTAGTTAGACATTTTCAATTTTTAGTTGGTGATTTAGTACCTGCTGGGAATGAAATCTGGGACTACTACTTATGTATGCGAGATCTCACAAACGTTGCTATGTTACAAGCATTCAATACAGACCTGATACATTATTTAAAAAATATTGTTAGAGAGCACCATGAAAGGTATGTGACATTGTTTGAAGAAACTTTGAAACCTAAACACCATTTCTTAATTCATTATCCGGAAGTGATAAAGAAAGTAGGTCCACTCGTCTTGATAAGTGTTTTTAAATATGAATCCAAACATTTGGATTTAAAAAGAATTTCTAATTCGGTAAATACTCAGAAAAATGTCCCATTAACATTAGCAATTAAGTGTCAATTGCAGAGCTGTTATAGGTTTATAAATGGTAGAGGTTTACAGAATTGTAGTTAATAGTCTTATATATCAAAGTATAAAAATAGAAATCAGACTTATTATCATCGTTAATAATATTTGATGGATTTTACAAAAATGAGGAATAAAATCCTCGTAATCATTAATTATCTGCTTTATGATTACGAGGATTTTATTCCTCAGTTTTGTAAAATCCATCAAATATTATTAACGGATGATAATAAGTCTGATTTCTATTTTTATACTTTGATATATAAGACTATTAACTACAATGAACATCTCCAATCATTTTCTGTGAATGAGGATGATAAGTTTAATTTGCTACGTCTTGATGATTGTTATGATATTGTTCCAAAAAAAATGTATAGCATCGAAGGGCACGATTATATTTGTTGTTTTGATTAACATGGTACTGTTCAGATGGCTAGAAATTTTTCATAGATACCTATCTATATCATCATAGTACGGCGGTTATCCGGAAAAGTTTGCAAACTGGCGTGATGGGTTGAATGGGTCTCAGACTGGTTGTACACATCCTAAGGTAACTTTTGAGATATGTTGCCCTGGTGGGTACACTCTATGGGTCTGCAGGCAGGGTCGGTTAGGTTACTATACAACGTGTAACAGAAAGGGTATATGCATCGAGAAATGTGTGAATCTACCCATGAAACTGAACAACTTTCCCTGAGGAACATAGGTCGAAAAACGAAAAATAAATTTTGACCTTCCATACAAAATGCATCA
>JARACY010004177.1:0-28347 GCA_029255725.1 Scrobipalpa atriplicella | reverse complement strand
CACCAGCCAGGTAACTCATCTCTTATGGTTATTTTAGTTTAGTTTTTTCTATTTAGTTTTTAGAGAGCCGTCATGACAAGACTTTCTAAAAGCAGAAAACCCCGCGGAATTTGATTCTGAACATTGTTAATCTGAATATTAACTTATTTATTCAAAATTGAAAATAATTGATTTATACAATATAAGACGGACTTACAATGACATACAACTACGAATACGGCAGTTCTCCCATAGATAAAGTGTTCTAAGGTTTCCTTATTTACCATGATACGGACCGTACGTTTATTCGCTACTGCTTTATAAAAAAAAAACTACAACTATGTATCTCTTTGCACAGGTGTTCGGAAAGTTACTGGAATGGGACCGCAGCAGCGTTGAGGCGAACGGCGAGGGAACATCCGGTGACGGCGCGCCGGTCGACGACAGCGACCTCAGAGAGCACGTCGTCGGCATACTGTTCGCTGGACACAAGCTCACGTCTTTACAGAGACAGGTGAGCCATAAATCTTAAGCTAGCAATGAGACCGAGGCGAACAGCACGCCGGAAGATAGTCGAAAAGGTGCGTCCTCACTGCGAGCAACAAGCACGCAAAGACGCCTTTAATTACATAGATAGCACATGTGCGCGCAGATTGCTCGCGAACGAATGCACCCGGCGGGGAGGCACCTAAATGAGAAGGTGGTTACGGGATTATGTGTTGCGGAATGACAGTTATGAAGCGACCAAAGGACGCGACCATGTATAGCGCCAAGTGCAACATCTCTCAATGAGGAGATTGCAAGGATTCCCATGTGGGACAATGTTGATAAAAATTATAACTTTGATCACATTTATTTTGGGGAATGATAGAGGGACCCACGTAATCTCTATGTATACAAAAGATCAATCAGTACCAATTCGATACATACATACATACATAAAATCACGCCTTTTTCCCTTATTGGGGTAGGCAGAGCAAAAACGACCTAAATAAAGGTCATTCCGCCACGTCTGACAAGTTTTGAGGGTTATTAAACAGGTGATCATGTATATTGCTATAGTGACAGGTTGTCAGCCCATCGCCTAAATTGCAATACACTGAAACCCTCGAATCCCTTAGCTGATTTTTACAGCATGCACGGGAGGAGATGCAGCTGGCACATTCTATGTTTTTCTATCACTCCCAGTCCAGCATGGAAGAACAATTCGATACCGACTCTAAAAATAAATTGACTGATTTAATAACGGGGTTTTGTTGTCTTAAAAGAAATCCTCATGTGTAGAAGTTACTGTACTGTGGAGTTGGGGAGCCTCTTCCTGAACACCATCTTATAATCACTAATATTTGTCTAGGTGATGTCCCACATCGTGTGCGCGATCGGCTGCGAGGCGACGCGCGTGCGTGACGACTGGGAAAATGCGTTGCTTTGTGCCGACGCGGAGAGAGCCGACGACGCGCCGCACCGCCCACTGCACCAACAAGACAACTACTGCTTCGAGATGCTGTCGCTGGTAACTATACTGCAGATGTGCTGACTGACTGATTCATCATAGCAGAGCCTAAACTGCTAAAGCTAGAATCATGAAATTTAGACAACTTATTTTATAACGTAACCTCCCACTAATAAAGCTCATGTTTTTCAGTTGCTGGCATTGAGCGGCAGCGCAGTTGGTCGTGCACACTTGGCGCAGCGCTCGGAACTGCTTGTGGACTTGCTCGCACTGCTGCATACAGGCAGCGAACGTGTTCAAAGACAAGTAAGTCTTATTTACTGTTTACTTACGGTGTTTAAGGAAAATGGCCTTAAGTAGCTCTTGGCACAATACTCAAGTACATTTTTATTTATTAATAAAAATACTTTTGTTCAGTTTTAGTTTTATATGGGCATTTCTGTAAATCTGGATTAGACGTGGCGGAACGACCTGTTTTTGGGTCGTTGACGCTCTGCCTACCCCATTAGGGATACAGGCGTGATAGTATGTATGTATGTTCTGTAATCTTTCTTATCTTATTATAATATTTCATTTTGCAGTAATGTTCCGACATATTATCCTATTAGCTACAAAGACAATATGACTAAACCCCATGACTATACATTTTAGGTGATATCCCTGCTTCGACGAATGATCATGGAAATATCACCACAAAAGATGCTTGCGATCGTCAACTATGGAAACGACATGAACAACAGGTACGTTCTGTTTTTTATACCGGAAATAAAACAATTAACTGACCAAATGTTAGGGTGTGAATCTTAGACTAATAATACACTAGCGCTTATTAGCGTTGTCTACGGTGTGAATCTACCAATGAAACTGATTAACTTTTCCCAAGGAACATAGGTCGAACTATGAATAAAATTTGGCCCTCCCAAACAAAATTACTCGAGCCGCTGACACCATATGTATAGGACCAATTTTATTTTTTATTTTTCGAAACATGTTTCTTGAGAAAAATTTGTTTAGTTTCATGGTTAGGTTAAGTTAGGTTCCTCACTCACACCCTTAAGTTTAGTCAAAAAAAAAAATTCTCCCTATACTATTTTCATGAATTAGTTATTTGTAATTTATGCCTTCCCACTTCAAAAGTAATAAATAACTGTTGTAATAACCTTCTTGCAGGGTGACTCTGCTGGATCACCTAGTGTGTTACTTGGGCAAGGCGATAACCGTGCAAGTGAAAGTGAAGGGAGCCGGTGGGGTCTCCCCAGGGTCCGTGATGATGGGGTCCAGCTTGACCCCCGCGCCCCCCGGACCCCCCGTCGTCTGGTTCATGCGCGGGGAGACCACCAAGAAACACGCGCATCTTGTGGCTAAATTACTTTCCGATATGGCTGAAGTAAGTGGGACATAGCTAGTGCAGAGTAGTCCTAGTTAAGCCAATTGTTGTATTGCGTCTCTCGGCTACATTTAAATGTTGTGCTTTCCGCTACTTTTCTACAGTTAAAAGTTTATACAGAATGTCCACTTATAAGATATAATTACGCTATTACCTGCTTTATCACAACAATTTCTTTTAACGATGTACAGGAGCGCGTGTCCGCGGCATGGGGCCCTGAGACGCGTTCAGCTCTCGCGAACTACGTGGCGGCGACCGCGCAGATCGCCGAGGCGGACAGGCGGCCGGCGCGCTGCGTCGCCAGCCCCAGCATGTGGATGGCTCTAGCAGCGCTCTGCGTCTGCGAACAGGCGCATATAGAACTGTAAGTGGGTTGATTGAGGCGGCGGTCGGTTCTCGATTCGGAGCGTGGTTTTTTAAGGGGGCATAGCATATAAAGTTGATAGCTCTTTGATAGTGGTCACAAAACAGAAATCATAATGTACTTTATTGTGACACGGTTCAACCAGAGGGAAATGTTATCAGTGTTAGCAAATTGTACTGTCTCGTTCCATTAGGATGAACATAACGGGCGACGAGCGCGACCGCGGACGCGACTCCACCGGCGACACTCGACCGTTCTGCTCGAACCACGACGACGGCGCCACTGTCGCGGTGGTGGAGTGTCGCAGCTGCGGCCCGCTGTGCGCCGAGTGCGACCGCTTCCTGCACCTCAAGCGCGCCGCCCGCTCGCACCACAGACAGGTAACGAGCAAAAATATAAAATACAAATATAAAAATACTTCAAAAATTGTCTGTCAAAATTTTGGTCAAGCTATTCGTTACCAACAATATCCAAACGTATAATAAACTAAATCGCAAAACAATAGACACAAATTGATGTCTTCACCTGTTCAAACAGATTTGCAAAGAGGAGGAGAGCACAATCCGCATCGACATCCACGAGGGTTGCGGGCGCGCGAAGCTGTTCTGGCTTCTGCTTCTGGTCGACAGAAGAACGCTGAAGGCTCTGGCGGAGTTCCGCGGGCTGGACAATGGAGTGTGCGAGCCTGCTGGAGAGGCGGGCGACGCGGAGGGGGGGCCGGGGCTCGCGGGCACTTGCCGCTTCTGCGGGACCAGGGGCAACTCCGGGTTGCTGGCCATTGGGAACGTTTGCGCCGATCAGCAGTGCCAGGTTAGTGTTTCGTAAATAGGAAAACACCAGACTAGAGAAAGTTAGGTTGTGTCAACAACATAATCGGCACCATTGCCTTGTTTTTGTAAACTTCATGGTGAATAAATAAATAAAATTATGAAATAGGTACTGTGAGTGAAGAAAACAAGATCGAGTTTTTAGTATACAGTGCACAGCCTGTGGCTGTACTGTAAGTCATCTCCCTAGCCTTTTTCCGTATTTCACGGGTTCAGCTACCTAATCTAGGAGGTTGAACAAGGATACTGGTTTTTACACAGAGCGACTGCCATCTGACCGCCGCAGATTATTCCTAAACTTGCATGATTGTGTTTATGTGTTACGCAGGAGCACGGTCGTGAGGCATGCACGCGCATGCTATCGTGCGGGCACCTGTGCGGCGGCGTGCGCGGCGAGCGCTCGTGCCTGCCGTGCCTGCTGGGTTGCGGCGGGGTGGACGCTGCGGCGCCGCTCCGGCAGGACGCCGACGACATGTGCATGATCTGCTTCACCGACCCGCTGCAGGCCGCGCCCGCTATCCAGGTACAGTTGTTCATCAAAAATTTAATTTTAGCTTCAAGCGTTTAACTGTGAACTTTAAGTAGGCAAATTTTTCTCCACTATCCCAAGAAGTCTGCCGGTGGATATAAAACGCGTATTTAGTGACCAGATTTTCCATCAACGTCTACCAAAATCGGATCCGTGGTCTAGTGGTCGAGACATGAGTTCAATTTCCACGGGAGCAAAACAAAGTTGACATTTCTCTATCATTTGATATTTTAAAGTTTGGTTAGGATATTCCAGGCTCCGAAAATGAAAAAAGGTAGTTTTATTTGAATAAAATTACTATTTGAGTACAAAACTGACTTTTTAATTTCCAGCTGACATGTGGCCACGTGTTCCACCTGCATTGCTGCAAGAAGGTTCTGGCTAACAAGTGGATCGGACCCAGGATTACCTTCTCATTTTCACAGTGTCCAATTTGCAAGGTGAGTACTATTACCATTGTTATGTTACCAGTTATTTAAATACTTTAGATGTCGCTATTTGATCAAATTAATAAAGTGTTTTTATTTTAAGTCCTTATTTTGATGAACTGAATCAATAAAGAATTCTGATATTGAGTACCTTATGATTTTTGCAATAAATACTAACAATCATATTATCTAAAAACTTGAAAAAGAATAGTATTTCGTCTGTAGAACCTTTACTATATGCATATGAAACAGGAGGACATCTCCCACTGGACTTTGGAAGAGTTGCTCGCTCCGATCCGCCTTCTCCGCGAGGAGGTCCGCCGCAAGGCGCTGATGCGGCTGGAGTACGAGGGTCTGGCGCCGGGGGGTGCGGGGGGCGCGGGGAGCAGCCGCAGCCGCCTGCCCCCCGACCCCGCCGCCTACGCCATGGAGAGATACGCCTACTACGTGTGCCATAAGTGCGGCAAGGTAAACAAAGCAGACCCTTACATCTTCATCTATTCTAATACTAACTTTGAGTTTTGAATAAAAGCTACGTCCTATTTAGAGGACATACATTTACATACCTATATTTTAAATAAGTGATTTAATAATTATAAGTTATTTAATACTTAAGTCCTTAAGAAAAACCTGTAAACATATTTTATGAAATAAAATTTATTATTATTATTATAGTCCTAGATTCTGATAAACATTTGAGTCCAATATTGCCGTCAAAACTTTTCAGATGTGGCGGAACGACCTTTTCTTTGGGTAAACGACCGCTCTGCCTACCCCATTCGGGATAAAGGCGTGATTATATGTATGTATGTAGATTCTGGATGCTATGCAACCTACTCGAATTAAAACCCACCCGTTTCATGAATATAAAATTTAAAAAAGGACAGTAGATTTATTGTTTATGGTTTATAATTGGTATGATAAAGAAGTTCGAATCTATTTACTAATCTGAAGAAGTGAAAGGTAGATTTATTTTAATTATTGATTGTAGATCCAGGAATTAAATTTTTATAAATTATTTTACTCGACGAAACGGAGACAGATCGATATAATTATTTTATAGTACGAAGAAAAAATTTAAATGAGTAGTTTCCTACACTAACACGTTTGTCAGGCGTACTTCGGCGGGCTGGCGCGTTGCGAGGCTGAATCAAGCGGGTGGTGGGAGCCCGCTGAGCTGGTCTGCGGCGCCTGCAGTGACGTCACCGGCGCGCGCTCCTGCCCTAAACATGGCGCCGACTTCCTCGAGTACAAGTGCCGCTACTGCTGCTCGGTAAGTGCCACTGCTGCTCGGTACAATAATGAATGTCCAAGCAACTTTACAGGCGCGTTTTTTTGTGTGTCTGTAAATATATAACTTTTTATTGTTTTTTAGTATGGATATAGTTTTTCCATGCATATTTGAGAAAAACTTTTCTTGGTATCAGGTGGCGGTATTCTTCTGCTTCGGTACGTCTCACTTCTGCAACGCATGCCACGACGACTTCCAACGCGTCACCAACATCTCTAAACACTTGTTGCCACAGTGCCCAGCAGGTAAACATTTTTGGTTTATTATAACTAACTTTGAAATATAGTTTTTTCACGTGTGGAATTTTCTGCAAACTGAAAGGGGTCGCTCAGTTAAGGAAACTGATCAACTTTCACCAGGAAATTCTTTCTAGAAATAAAAAATTGTTTTCCCATACAAATTGTCTGATCGAGGTGGTCATTTTGTAAGGAAAAGAAAAACAAACATTTCTGAAAAGAATTTTCCGGAAAAAGTTAGTTTCGTTGACTGAGCAACCCTCAAGTTTGCGGGAAGCTGTCCCTTGCTCCTGGTTTATGCGCAAAAAAACATTTTAACAATAATGATAATATTTTGTTATTTTCAAAATTTTATAATGCTGCTTTCACGAAAACATTGTTATTTTCATAGGGCCCAAAGGCGAGCAACTACCGGGCTCGTCGGACGAATGTCCCTTGCACGTGCAGCATCCGCCAACAGGCGAGGAGTTTGCGCTCGGTTGCGGCGTCTGTCGGCACGCGCATGCGTTTTAATTAAATCACCATTCGCCGCGCCTACAACACACCTGACATGACTACTGAACTATAAGACATTACCAAAGGCACAACAAACACCTGACGAGCATACAAGACATTACCACAGGCACAACACCTGAAGAGCATATAAGACATTTACCCCAGGCATAACATCTGGCAAGCCTATAAGACATTACCACAGACACAACAAACACCTGACAAGCCTATAAGACATTACCACAGGCACAACACCTGACAAGCCTATAAGACATTACCACAGGCACAACACCTGACGAGCCTATAAGACATATTACCACAGTCACAACACCTGAGCCTATAAGATATTACCACTGGCACAACGCCTGAAGAGCCCATAAGACGTTACCACAGACACAACAAACACCTGACAAGCCTATAAGACATTACCACAGGCACAACACCTGAGCCTATAAGATATTACCACTGGCACAACGCCTGAAGAGCCCATAAGACGTTACCACAGACACTACACATTACCACAGGCACATCACCTGATAAGCCTATTAGACAATACCACAGGCACAAATCTGATGAACCTATAAGATTACTATTATCACAGGCCTCGCCCACAACACTTGACAAGACAATCAATTACTTTTGAATTTTACACTACTCTCTATTTTTTTAACGAGCTTTAAGATTTTAGTGTTTTAATAAACAAAACACGTCTGCAGATTACAAACAAACAGTGTTTTAAAAAAATCCTTTCGCTCAACACCAAAAAAGGCAAAATAGCGGAAATTTGAAAAAGCCCTTTATATAATCCATTTTTTACTTTGAAAAGAAATGAAAACAAAATCCGCGATTATTCTGTAATATTTTCTACTAAACCTCAAAACTTTAGTTTCCATAATACTAAATAATTACTGCATTTCTTGATGCTTACAAAACGATTGATCAATTGGCTTACGAACACGGATTTCGATACACTTAGGTAGTATTAAATGTTATGTGTCGTATTACATTTACATAACTGTCGTCTAAATGTTTAGGTCAATTATAATAGTGGCTACTTCCCTGTTATTATAAAATCTAGCTATCAAATCTATTGTAATAATTAATGATTAAATCATGTGGGAATAGTGAAAGAGAGACAAGATTTCAATGATAACGGCTGTGCAAGTGTTGGTCTTTGAGGCAGGTAATGCTATCGATTCGTGGAGAGCATGACTAAACCAAATCTGAACCAAAATAGTTGCCGTCCCTTTCTGTTCCCTCAGGATAGACAATGACAGGTGACCATTTTAGTCAAGATTTAGTGATTTTGTGCACATACCAATCGATACAAATGAGAAGATAATAATTGCATTTTAAACATCACCTACGAACGCTAAAGATGTGATAAAATAGAGAAACACTCTAAGATAAACTTGTTCGGATGTAAGATTTATGTTGTTTACGTTAGTTAAATAAGGAAAACAAACAAATATAACAAAACGAGATTACATTTAGTATGACTATACTTATTATTTAATAACAGTAGCTTCAGTTTGTTATTTACTTGCACGGAATTCCGACAGCTATGATTTGAAATTTCAGATATAACAAACCTTTTCTTTTATATTGTCCATGAGTGAAAGAGACAGATTGTACTACTTATCACAATTATCAAACTATATAATTGATTAACGGAATCTGCTCAGTAAACAAGCCAACTCCAGAAAATATCAGAATTCAGTGCAATTAAAAATCAAACTATAGTCACGAAAAGGTTGACCAACAAACAACACACTAATTATTATGAATATTCCTAAAAGAAAAGAATTTTATAATATTGGTATCGTAGGAAGGAGCATTGGACTGATGGGCTTGTAGTAAAGTTAAGACAAGTAAAAGAAACTTTGAATGTATGGTATCTTTGGGCACTCAATTTTAATTTCGTTTTGATTTTGGCCTTAGGCTTCGACATTCGAGACATTGACATAACCACGACAGGAGCTCAACATTTTCTGACTATAACTGACCTCTGACTTAAGCACTAAACATTCGAGGCTCACTTTGACTGACGAATCTGACTAAACATTTCAGTCGAAACTGATTGACATGAACAGGAACTACTGACTCTTTGACTGAAACTGGGCTCAATTATGATTGTCTCTTTCTAAATCTATAATTAAAATCTACCTGTCATACTCAGGTAAATAAAATTAAAAAAGGATCTAGTTGAATTATTCTTTATTGTTAGTAACCTTGCATATTTCAGATTCATTACTCATACATGACTGCAAAAAACAGATAACGTGCAAAATCAAAGTAGAAATTAAATATCTTTCCCTGTTTTTTTTTCCTGAAAGTATGAGATAGATTTTAATTTTAATCCAGATTTGAGCCCTCTTTACTGTTTGACAGGACTTTGACAAACAAGATGTATTTTAATTTCCAACTAAGAGGGTACCCTATTAGTTGGTCGGTTTCGCCCAAATATACTTCATTCAATGCATGCAGATCAATATTTTCCATCAAAAGCTATCCATGATTTAATCTTGCCATTTAAGCTACAGTCAATTGACATATCCATCCCAGTGCTTGAGGATTTCGAACTGGGATAAGTAATTATTATTTTTTGACGAAACTAAGTAAACTTTTTGATGTGTGATTTTGGTCCATTTATAGATACAATGAGTCTTTCACACTTTAATGACCATCCAAAAAAAAAGATTAGTTTTAAGAAAAGTAATTTTTAAGATGATATTTTTGAACGGTAAGAAATTTAAGGGATTTTAGTTTTTAGCTCAATAAAGCGCGGCATACATTACTTTATTCTTTCCCAATAACAACTGTCAACCACACGATATTGAAATATGGTATTTGCACCATTACATGTACAAAAATATTATCTAACAATACAATTAGGTAAATTTTGCGATTTATAAAATGTAACATTAACTTGAAGAGCCGTCGTAACAAATGCATTGTTTTCACTTGTTGTGACGTCTCAAAATATAAGGGTCACCATTCACACTATGCCAAATAGGTTACATCCCCTTTATTGATTGAATAGTAATGTCATAATCTTTTACACGAGAGGAATATGACCATACGTGCCGCCCTCTAGTAAGTTAAAATCTAAACATCCTTATAGTTACTGTTCCCGTAGGCACTATTCACGATCCTCTCACCAGAGAATTAGATGTATTTTAATAAACGTGCTTTTGATGATGATGTTGCTTGTTGGCACAACACTGTCCGGTGTAGTTTAATTGTTCCAATTAGTAGTTTTATCTCACGACTGCGCTCCGCCATACTTGTGGTAGTGCGTACATATACGCGCCCTTGTGGGTGTACTCGTAAATACAGGTTTACTATGTTGAACTCACGCACACTACGTCAATGTGCGTGTAAGTACATACAAGTATGGCAAAGTGGCAGTCGTGAGATACAACAACTATAGTACTTAGATAATAAATCTAACTCATTTTTCACTTCATCTCACCTTTTGGCAATTTGTTTCGTAGAAAATGTTCTGACTGTTTGTTATTTATTTTTATGATATTACATCCAATATAGTGTCTAGTCTCCTTGTACAGTGCTTATAAAGTTTTGGTGCCTAGTAGGTACCTACTAGGTACTTTCAGTAAATAATAAAAAAAAAACAGAATGCATCATAATAATGTCTAGTCACAGAATGTATATAGTTGGTCTAGTTTAACTCTAGTCAAACTCAACAAACAACAACTAAAGATGTGTATGTATTCCTACAGAGTACCAAGTTTTATAAGCATTCCGCATCAGAATACACATTGTGATTATATTTATTTTAGTTAAATTAAGTATTAAAAATCTGGTAAACGCGTAATGTGCACTGAGTTAAAATCATTATTCATTATCATTAAGGGTCTATGTGCTCGCGGCAACTGTCCCTTTCAAACCAATGACAGAATGCGCGCTCTGTCCTTTTCTAGCATGGGGCTGTTTCAAGCCGATTTCATATATTTTTGCATATATCTCAATGTATACAAAAAGTATTGAAAAACAGAGTTGATTATGATGTTCTTCATAATTATACGGTGATTTCGATATAACATTTGCTGTTTCTAAGCTCATAGAAATGTCACAGTTGTTCAAATTCGGCATTGAGACGCCAGATTTTCATGATATTTCTGATGATTTCCTGGTGTAATCATAGTATTTTTAGATTATATCTATGAATCTAGTTGTTCTCCATATTTTAGAGAAGCTAACCATATATAGATTTATTGAAAATTCAACTATTAACTATACTAACAAAGTCAAATGCCGGACCGTGTTTAGCCCGATTTAGAGTACTTCCCTCCTTAATCTCAACAATATCCGAAATGTCCGCAGAACACTTTTAGAGTAAAATTCATAAGTCGTGAAATACGCATTCTTCAAAAATTCTTCTTAGACTTCCCTAATATACTACTATGTTGCGAAAACCTTTGTCAGGCGCCAATCTGTTTATGTTGCGTGGAACTTTAACATGAAAAGAATTACACCATTTTACGAATAGACGCGCCGCCTATTTTCATAACCACATAACATACATACTTCATTTTCATTCTTCCAGCTAAATCTTTCCAAACCAGCCTTAGTTTTTTCCAATTTCCAACAAATGCTTGATACTAAAGTGCTCATTATGCGACTTCCTACCTCTTTTTTAAAACCGGATGTAAAGGACACCTACCGATAAACTGATAGGGGTTGGTCAGGCAACGAAACTGAAGAACCTCATCAGAAAATTCTTTGAAGTATCGAAAAAAAGAACCTGAAAGATTTTCTGTTTCATTAAATAAACAACCCCTAGGTATAAGTTTGCGGGAAGCTGTCCCTTGTTCATACTGTTACTCGATATTAGTGGACGTACTTAGTTACTCTTATGTATAAGTTAATTTCCGCAATACATAACATATATTTATACATTAGTTGCCTCCATCTTCTTTCTCGTTGCAGTGGGACAAGATTATTGCTAATTCTTATTTCACTGTGCCACTCAACAAAATTGCATTCGAGAAAGTACGAAAGAGTGTATGTATATAGTTAAATAAAATGAATTATTTAACTGATTTATTAGTTAGATAGGTTTACGAAAATTGTGGTCTTTGGAATATTATTTTATATTATATTATAACAGTAAATAATATATATTTGGATTGTTAACCGATGTTAATTACATAGCAAGTTTGGAATGTATAACTAAATATTTATTGAATTAGTTTACAGTCGTAGCAAGGCTAAACTTGCTTCTGCTTATTTTATTTATTTTACTTTATTCGGAAAACTTACAGCTAATGGGGATAAAAACGCAAAGCTAATTGCAGATGGCGCCACTAGCAAGTGTTCCAAAAGAGACCAATGAGAAGTCACAAAACTGATATTGACATTGACATTGCCAGATTACTGACCAATCACAGGAAAAAGGAACACTTGCTAGTGGCGCCATTTAGTTCCCAGTTTTTAACCCCATTATACATTAATAAGTGAAAAAACAGTAAATCAAAACTAAGCCATTAACAAGTTTTCGCCTTTGTTGCTATACAGAGTGTAAAAAAAGTAAAGCGTTCCGTTAAACCACGTAATGTATTAGTGATATAAAACACAATACACACATTAAATATAATAAATTATTATTATTATTATAGCTAGCCTATTAGATCCCACTGCTGGGCAAAGGCCTCCCCCGCGGTCTTCCACTTATCACGGTCTATAATATATTTAATATTATTAAATTCGTTTTGTTACGCAACCCTACGGCACGCATACGCGCGCCTGTGTGCGTGTAGGGATATGGTTACTTGAGCTTTAGTTTGATAAATTTTAATAAAAATAAACATTTTTATTTATTTTATTTTATTTGTGTATTGTGTTGATATCATTAATGCATTACGTGGTTTGAAGGAACGTAGTACTTTTATAACAGCCTGTATTTATGATGAACACTTTTTTATTGCAGTATTCTTGATCTCGATGTGGAATTAATGTGAAAGAGTTTTCCTTTATGATGATGTACAACAACATTCTATTGCACCTTTACATGTCTATGTTAAACCAAAAGTAGATGTACTTATATAGTTGTTAAGAAGTTTTACAAATAAAGCTTCGTGAAACCAAAAGAGTGTTTTATGTCTTATTGGTTGCAAATCGGCATTAAATCACATCTGAAATTATTGCCACCTCTTTCTGTTCTCTCATGATAGAAAAGAACAGATATTACATTACTTGCAACACCGAATTTCTATCATGTCTAGTATTTTATTGCTTCCATGTCTAATATATACAGGGTGTTAATTTAAATGCGTGTAATAGCTTAGGGGGTGTTTGAGTAACGTAAAATAAGTCCCTTGAAAAAAAAAACAACTCAGAAAATATAAAAAAACAATAGTCGGTAGGTATTCATAATGATTCCCAGAGTTGCGTCTGGCCGTACGGCTATAATCAATCCCGCGCGACGCGCGAGTCGCTATCGACCAATGATAGCGACGCGCGCGGGCTCGGTTATAGCGCGAGAGCTAGATGCAGCTCTTGAAATCATAATAAATAACGACTATTGTTTTTTTTTTTTTGTGTATGAAATTTAATCATTTTTTATTGGGCTCCTTTTACGTTACTGAAACACCCCCTAAGCTATGGCACGCAATTAAATTAAAACCCTGTATACAGGCTGCAAAAAAAGTCCCTACTGCGTTCTTTTAAACCACAATGTTCCACAAATGATAACAAACAACTTTAGCAAAGAACAAATTTTTTACAAAATTGGCTTTAGGAAAGTTGTTGGGTATATATTCAGTAGAACATGTGGTTTTGAGGAGCACAGTATTCTTTACACCCTGTATATTACGGCACAAAAAAAGGAGATGTACGGTATTTGTTTATAAACATTTAAACTATTGACAACAGCAGTGTCATCTTATGAAAGTAAATAATATTATTGTTAGTATTATTGTTGCATTGATCAGCGGACAATCGATTTAAACCAGATTTGAAAAAAAGTCTTTGTGTTGTTGATTGTCCAATCGACAAATACCTATGATCAGATAAGTCGAACCCTTCGTGTGAATATCGATACGAAATCTTTATCTCACAGTTATCTTGTTCGTTGCAAAATATTGTCTAAGATTCTGTACGATTGATGCAGTATACAAGTGACATGGCAAAAGTGAAGTGTAAAGAACAGGAATTACTTATTAGTAATTAAGTAACAAAAAAAAATATGGGTTGTTCGTTTGTGATAAGGGTAAGGTAGCTTTAATATAGCGATCTTTAATGACATTTTGACCTACTCGAAAAACTTTTTATTTAGGTACTAAGTATTTACCTAGTATTTAGTATTTTTTTCGACCCTTTAGGACCATTCGGTTGACTTCCTAAAATGTTGACTTCCCAAAAAGATGAGTTTCCTAAAATATTGATTTTTCATAGTTTCGCAAAATGTTGAATTCTCAAAGTGACTTCCCAATGTCTGGTCACATACAAATTATCTTAGGTCTCCAAAAATCGACGCGAGACCAAGGTTCGTATTTTTGAAGAGTTTTGTAGAAACTGATTGCGATATGTCATTTGTAATAACGTTTGCGATGGTTTTTTAAAGATTTTACCAAAACAAGTCTTAAATAAAAATATTGCCAGTCTTATCATTATTTTATTATCTATGTGCAGTCAACATTTTGTGTAGTCAGCAAGTTAATAAAGTAATAATTAATAAATTGATATGATTTCATGAAGCGAAGGGTGCTGCTGTCAGGGCTGCGCGCGCACCTGTGCACGCTGGCGGTGGCGATGTCTCTGAACGCGTGGTGGCGGGTCCCGCGCGACGCGTTCCGTCACGGCGGGCTGGCGTACGGGCTCGCGCTGACCGTGGCAGCCATCGCGGTCGCCACGCCCGCCGCGCTGATGCAGCTCGCGCTGGGACAGCTCTGCCAGCAAGGAGCCGTCGGCATGTGGCGTGCCGTCCCCTTCTTCACAGGTAATCCTGCTCGCGCTGACCGTGGCAGCCATAGCAGTGGCCACGCCCGCCGCGCTAATGCAGCTCGCGCTGGGACAGCTCTGCCAGCAAGGAGCTGTCGGCATGTAGCGCGCCGTCCCCTTCTTCACAGTTAATCCTGCTCGCGCTGACCGTGGCAGCCATAGCAGCGGTCACGCCCGCCGCGCTGCAGCAGCTCGCGCTAGGACAGCTCTGCTAGCAAGGAGCCGTCGGCATGTGGCGCGCCGTCCCCTTCTTCACAGGTAATCCTGCTCGCGCTGACCGTGGCAGTCATAGCAGTGGCCACGCCCGCCGCGCTGCTGCAGCTCGTGCTGGAACGTCTCTGCCAGCAAAGAGCCGTCGGCAGGTGCTGATGACCCTGCAAATTTAAATTATTTTTGTAAATTCGCATTTCTGTACGATTTTCGCACAAGTATTTTATGGCGTGACCAGAGACATAACCACCACGCTATGGCGCGCGATAATTTAGACGATATAAATTATCTCGAAATTGAGTTGCTAATATTACATCCTTAACGTTTCTTACGTTCCAGGTGTTGGTTATCTACGACTGCTGATAACCTCTTTAAGCTCCGTGTACACAAGCGTCCACCTGGCCCTTATCATGACGAATTTCTTTTATGCTTTAAGTGGACAGAGCTCTATCAGCGAATGTGCAGAGTTGGTCATTCCAGAGGTATTTCCCGTTATAAAAATATATTTCGTCCTAATAGTGTTTGATAGCTCAGCTGACCGATTTCATCTATGAAGATAAACAGCAACTATCATTGTTTCAGGAATTTAACGAAACAACGGTAACGAAAATGAACTCTTCGGTTTTATGCTACACGTAAGTTAGGTACTTAGACATTCAACGTTTTGGCTAAGAACATAAGGCATAAGGCTCCTACACACTTGCCGTCGGCACGAGCCGCGGAAACTGGCATGCCGCATGAAAACGATCTTAATTCTTAGCTAAGCAAACATAACACACGTAAAGCACGCGCGTATGTTACTCGGAATTGGCTACTTTCCAACTAGTCAAATCAGCAACTTTTTATGAAATGTCAAAAACGCTTTTTTGTATGAAAATAGTAAATTATGACGTCACATTTTAGTAAATATTTACTAATCAAATCAATAACTTATATACTTTTAATTCGATTATTAAAATCTAAATGAGCATATTTTTTTTAATGATGAATGAAATCCACAATATTTTTAGCCATTAGCTTTAAGTATAAACGTTTTGAATTTTTTAAGCTACCCAGTCAAGTACCCAATTTCCAGGCAGGTATCAGGAACGCCCGCGGCACTGTGTGTAAGAGGCTTAATATCGACATTTGACTCTGAAAGTTAGTTTTATGGTTTTATTTTAGAGAATCTCCAACGGTGCCGGCGAGCGACGACCCGGGGTATTACACTGCTGTGGCCTTGCTCATTGCTTCCTTGTGGATCATACTACCATTCCTGTAAGTATTCAAAAACATTTTATAATGTCGTAGGATGATTCGACAATTCAAATTTTCGCAAAAACCCTTATAGGTATATCGCGAAAACATCGATAGTTAGACGATGGTGAAAACATTTCTCTATCTTACTGGATTGTCTCTAGTTATATTCAATATAGCTATAATCAAAGTCTATTACTTTCTAAGGTCTCTGCGAAAATTCGAATAATGAAACATCCTACGATATAAAAAAAACAGGCTCAGAAATGGTGTTTATTACTTAGACATTTCTACTAACAACTTTACCTATTGCAGGTTATACAACCCGGTGAAATACATGAAAAGGATATTCTACATTCTGGGCCCGGCAATATTGTTATTGGCTTTAGTGATCGTGTTCTGCATAGGAGAATGGGAGGATCTTCTGACAATTCAGAAGCCGACTGACTGGCCCAACTTCTTGCATCCTGATATCTGGCATGCGGCCATCATCCAAGTTCTTTGCTCAGTCCAGGTGGCTGGGGGATACCTGGCTTCCACTGGCGATGCTTTATACTCCAACACCAACGTTCAATGGTAAGGGCAGATCATTAATTAAGTGTTCCTAATTTCCTTTTCCAAAAGTAACGTAATGTTATACAGGGTGTAAGCGGCCAGCTTCCCGCGAACTGATATAGGTTGCTTACCCTACCCAACGAAAGTGAATATTATTTACAAAATTATTATTCGGGACATAAAAAAAAATATTTCTCCAATTTCTCCAATCCCACAATTTGTAAGGAGAAACCAACATTATTTTTTCTTGATTTCTTTGTAAGTGTTGTTCAGATTCGTTGACTGAGCAACTCCTATAGTTTTCGGGATTACGTTCCTTCAATCCTATGACACGGCTCAACTAATAATACCTGTAATTTTCCATTATAAGTGAACTGAAAGAGACGGTAATAATTGTGTTAAGAGTAAGATCGTTTGTAAAACATGTTCTTAATGAAATGAGCTCAATCAACATCCTTCTCTTTGTAGGGCTACCCTTACCATAGTGGGAGCTAACGTAGCATCCAGTTGGCTGGGCCTGGCGTTCTGGTTTGCCTTGGGAGGTAGTGGGGAGAAGGACACGAGTCTCCTGGCGATTATTTACCAGCTGTACATTGCTGCTGACGAGAAGCACCTGCCCACTATCTGGCTGCTGCTAGTTTTCTTCACCCTCGCGCTCTCAGGAGTTATTACCATGGTAAGTAGATGTTACTTCTAATGCAACTGCCTCCGTGGTCTAGTGGTCGAAAGCCGATCCGGGGGACAACGACTTTGTGTTGTTGTTTCTAACTTATTTAGCATAGTAATGAATGACTGATCACCCGATGGTCCGAAAAGTAAGATGATCCATTTTGTCGGATGGACATGTAAATAGTCGGTCTTGCGCCTGTTTTCTCTATGGTTTGGTCAGTCAGTCCGTCCCATCAGAATAACAGATTGGAGGAATGCAGAGTGCGTTTTGCGCAAATAAGGTACTCGGGCACTGAAAATCAGGCAATAGAAATAAAGTGATCTCAGGGAGATTAGCCGACACCTCAGTCATTCATCACCGACATTCGGTTGGGTGGACTATATAATAAACTACTTCATCAGTGTCCTACTACTCATTTGTCATTATGATTCGGTGACTGTTCTTTCGCAGATAGCTCTACTGTACCCACTGTATGAGCGTTTCCGTCTGGTGGGCGGTGTGCGGTGGCGGGTCCTGATGGCTGTAAGCTCCGTGACAGGCATTGTGGCAAGCCTGGTCGTGCTGGCGGGCAGGCTGGCGGCCCTGCACCTGCTGGAAGATGTGGCTGTCCCACTGCTCATCAGTCTCACTACTGTACTTGAAATATCTGCATTTCTCTTTATTTATGGTAAATAACTGTCTCTTTGGTCGAGTGGTCTGAAACTGACTCCGTGGTCTAGTGGTCTGAACCATGGGCTCCCGATCCGGAAGTTCTGGGTTTGATTCCTACGGGGGAACACAAAATTGATATTTATTAATTTATTACTTAGGGAGTTTTTCCCCAGTTTGGTTAGGACAATGCAGGCTGAATAATCTGATACAATATACCATGATCTATTCAAGCACGCAAATAAGTACGTACAGCTTGGCAAGAAAGAGTTTGTAAAAATTGAGGGCGCCACTTTCTTTAAATAGTGGGATTTAATTGGCAACACATGAGATTTTTTGTATGGCTAAATTTTAGTTCTATCTGTCACCGCATCAAACTCTTTCTTGCCAAGCTGTACATGCTTTTGTGTAACGGCTTACTACAATACGTCTTCTTCGGCGAAAGCGGTTTTAATAAAACCGTTGACACTCTAAGCCTACTTAGTATAGTTTAGAATGAACAATAAAAACGATTCAGCAGCCACTTCGCCTTTGCTTTGCTCTACAAATTGTTTTTTTTTTTTTTTTTCATAAAATATCGATTTCTCCCCTTAGGCTGGAAAGTGCTTCTAGAAGACATAGGGTTCCTGACGGGCTATTCGCTCAGCAAGTACTGGGTGATAGGCTGGTGCGTGTCGGCCGGCGTGGTGGGCCCGATCTCGGTGTGGTGGGTGGCGATTGTGGTGCTGAACGCCGGCGGGTGGAGCCAGCCTCCTTACGTCGCTGGTGTTGTAGTGGCCACTGGCGTCACGGCGTTGCTGGTATTGACGGTGTGCGCGACCATTGCGGTCGCTAAACAAGTGCAATTCGACTTCGTTGCGGTGAGTATAATTTTGGGCTCGTATCTCAAGATTAAAAGTATATGGATTTGACTTGACAGGCCGTTTTGTACTGAAATGACAGGTCTGATACGATCTCGAACTTGCAGTCAGTCTCAAGAGCTGTTTTAACGGGCTTATGAGTGCTAGTTGCGAATTCATAATGCTTAAAACCATTGATGCTCTGTTGAAAGATGCTTAGACCTGAAATATTTAGTTAGAAAATAACGTATAGATATGAATTATGATAGAAAATCATTAATAGTAATTGCTGAAATACTTACCTACAAGTACAAGTAATTTAATTTCATTTTAGATTTTTACCTAAGTATAACAATAGATATGTCGCATAAGCATGAGTAATTATTATTTTAAATAATATAATATTGTAAATTGAATGAAATAGAAATGTAAACTACAATTATTTTAGAGAACTGCGCATTTGCGAACTACTTACCGGTACTTTACCTTCCTAAGGTTTATTTTCCTCGAGATTATGCTTGAATTTTTAAGGCCGTGGCCTTGTGGGGCTCATTACAACCGTAACTTGTACGTGACAAGAAAATGTGTGAGATATTTAGAGGCATTTTCCCGGATGTGGTTTTGTTTCCGCTCGCAGAAGTTGAAGTCATCGTTTACTCCTTCGAGGCATTGGGGTCCGAGAGACCCCATCACGCACTACTACTGGGTGCTGCGACGTGAGGAGGTGGAGAGGGGGGGGGTCACCACAAGCGTGCCCTTCTACCGACGGCAGATGGCCTCGCTCCCTGCCACCGTGATCGCACCAGTCGCCCCTCGGCCCATGCCTGACCGACGAACCAACTCTGACGAATGGTTCTTCACGGGCTACAGGAGACAGTTCCTTCAAGACCCCGACCTGCACAAAAGTAAACGTTCCAAGTCATTAGACTTCAACAACAAACCAGTAGATTTTAACATCTCCATGTTTCATGAGTCAGATTTGCACATTTATTCGGAGATTTGTAAAGAAAAAAATAATAAAGTAGGAACGTAAGTCAGCTTGGCAAGAAAGAGTTTGATGCGGTGACAGATGGAACTAAAATTTCGCCATACAAAAAATCTCATGTGTTGCCAATTAAATCCCACTTTTCAAAGAAAGTGGCGCCCTCAATTTTTCCAATCTCTTTCTTGCCAAACTGTACATACAGATGTTACAGTTGCTTGTTGTAAGTCAAGTAATCAAATAACAGGAAAAAGGAAAATAATAAGGTTGATTGATGTACCCAATGTTAAACGAAAATGATCAAATAGATGATGGTTCTTACCTGATGTAAGTAATACTTTAAACTGAATGAACTTAGAAAATACTTAAAGAAAATAAAGCCTAGTATGAAACCCGTCTGCATGATAATGAAAAAAGTGTTTATGATTAGTTCGTAGAAGACAACTGTTGTTTACGACTTTGTTTGTTTGTTACTGGTTCTATTTAGTTGTATAATAGAGTAAGATATCTTTATATTAATAAATTACTTACCTATTGCAGCTATTGAGCTATCATTTAAGGTTGTAACCGATTCGGTAGCAATGTCCAGTACCTTTTAATTTCCTAGATTTTTTGCATGTCACGCGGATTTCTGATATGCGTTTCACAAAAGTTGCACATCAAATTCCTCTGTGATATTGGTGCCGATTACACACCATCTGTAATTTAATTAATTCTGTCTTGAGTGAACAGAAAGGGACGGCAATATAGACGAACTAATTTTGATTCTGTCATTTACAATCCGTTCAGATCAGAAACAAAAGATTTGGCCGATACCCACACCACGACTTATTTTCCATAGATTTTTGATTCGACAGGATTAATAGTAGGTAATTAGTTCGTCCGTACCGTAATGCCGTCCTTTTTAGTTCTCTCATGGCAGAAAATTTTAGATATGGTTTTATTTTAGTTAAATCGTGTTTCCGTCGAATCACGCCCATTAAGGCTGCGTTTTCTTGTGTTTTACAATTTCCTTTACTTAGAGGCTCTTGGTTGAGGAAGAGCTCTTGGTCTTGGTCTATACGTGGAGTAGCTACGTGACTTATGGGCTTGTTTGTCGACCTTCTTTGGGAGGAAGATGGTTGACACTTGCCACCTTATACGGCACCGGAGCCTTTGTTTCAAAGCTACGGCGATAAGATATTCCCTACACATAGAATGCCGTCACGCGAAACACTGAAATGACGGTAAGGGCTGTTTTACAACACTTATTGTATTTGGTTATTTATAGGTATTTGAGATTATTGCCAGGGGTTTCATCCCTATGCAAGATGTATGAAAAAATAACGAAAAGATGGTATATGTCCTCATGTGACTGAAAAACTCTTCTCAAGGAACAGATAGACATATCATTATTATCAATGATTTATCTTCTATCTTTCAGCTCATATATATACGTCCTCACCGACGGGCAGAGCAAGAGCAGCCTACACTGGAATAGCGGGCCTTAGTCGACCACGTGGGCCTAGTGCGGTTGGTCGACTTCACACACAACCTTAGAATTTCTTCGTAGGTGTGTGCAGGTTTCCTCACGGTGTTTTCATTCACCGTAAAAGCGCCGAATAAACGTACATATGAAATTCGGAAACCGAAAAACACCATTCGTCCGTGGTGGGAATTGAAACACGAGCTCTCTGCACAGGAGACAGAGGCCTTATCCACTACACCATCGGGCTTGTTTGTAGAAATATGAAAAAAAAAAAAAAATTAAATGGGCCTAGGAAAATTGGTTCAGTTTTATGTAGACTTTCTTTTGTATTTTACACTCATTGTTATTGTAGGCATGATCATAGTAATTCACAAAATAGTCACTCGCAGGATAGATAGACAATAGTTTTACTGAAGTATCGACAAGTAGGTCTGTTTTTAATGATTGTACTTTACCACACGTTTGTTAAGTTGCCTTTAGCTTATCTTGTATAGCCTGTCTTTTCCTGAACCTACAATCTAACAGTAAAACGGTCCTGTCACACAATGGGGCTTAGACCCGTGGCCTAGACTTTAAAATGAGTGTGTGGGGACTTTGAGTTCAACGGCTTTTTCTTTTGTCGAGTGGGTTTTTCAAATTGTTAAACGATCCGAAGTAAGGTGTCCAAGTCTTTCTAAACTGCCTACAAGCCCTCTGACATAGTTTGTGTGACGACCACTATCAAAGACAGCAGCCCGGACCGACGGGCTTCTGAAGTACAGAATCCTTTTTCTTAACAGACGACAATCAGGTTGTTCAGACTGCATATTGTGCTAAACAAAATGAAAAAAAAAAAACATTCATTTAGGCTCGATTCCCGTGTCGGGAGATCTTTTGAATCACCACCCACAAGTTAGTACGGAAGCCTTGGTGAGTCCGACTCGTACTTGTTCGGATTTAAGATATTCGAGACTTGCAAAACTGGCGCTCTTTTTTTGGTATCTTCTTCAACAAAATATGTCGATGTTAGGTCATTATACGACCAGGTAAGGATATTGGAATCAACCTTTTTAGTCGGATGTCAAGCAAGCAATAAAGAATACTTTTATCATGTGGGTTTCTGAATCAAATGACCCTATGAACCCTGGAGTAAGAGCTTTTAAACCGCCTTATAGGCTTATGATGATGTTTGTGAAATGACCACTATAAAAGTTCTTTGGGACTAATGTAATGAAGAACTGATGGAATTACCTACTGCATTGTATTAACCTGTTAGGAAAAACGTCAGATTTTGAAGTAAATTGGTAAATACACCCCATGAAAACCAAACCCACTTTTCAACTATATCGGAAGTTTAAGGCTCATACCACCAACCCTCGGAGGCAATGATAAAGTAGCGTACTTAATATACTTAAGTAGTATTTATTTTTGAGAAAATTTGATATTCATTTGCTTACTCTGAATTATGGTGCAATAGGTAATACGATATCTCTGAGTAAAAAATTAGTCACGTGTAGGTAAGTAGGTAATATAAAGACCCCCTTAATAGGTCATTAAAGTTATTCATCGTATGCTTTGAATATAAAACAGCTTACCTACAGAATCAGAATGAAATAAGACAAGTTGATTGGGACGCGATCTTTTTCCCATATGAGTATTGATGCGATCACGTAGGTATCTGACCGGCACCGGGCAGGCGGCGGCGCGGCGGCATGGCAGGTGCGTCCGCGCCGCTCGGCCGCCAGTCGCGCATTCAAGTCCCCGCCTGCGTGCGAAGCGGATCGCTCTGCGGTGACGGTCGCGCGCGAGTGCATACAGTAACTTGATCAGTCGAGAGTGTCTGGAGAGTAGCCGAAGATATGTCGAAGGGTAGCCCCAGGCTGAGCCGGCTGGGAGTGCTGGCCCCGGCGGCGCTGTCCGCGTGCATGGACGCCTCGGTGCTGGCAGTGCCCGCCGCCGGCGCCATCGTCTCCACGGTCCTCAAGGAACTCAGCAAAGCTTTCATGCTCAAGAAGTGAGTATTCCAGTGCAGCTATTTAAGATGGTTCGTGCAGAGAGTGCTGATATTTTTATAACAAAAAATACTCAGAATCATTGATTGCTAACATTTATTATGGAAGTGTCGCAAAACACCCGTTTAACAACTATGGGAAAATGATCGTAGCTATCAATCGTACAAAAAAAGAAAATTACTAAAGTTGTTCAGTTTCATGAAAAACTCATCTCGTAGAGCCCATTTGATCTAAAACATTTTACGTTATTTCCTCAGCATCTATAGTGTAGATTAGTTTATTTACATCTAAGAAGTGGACATTCCGGTAATTGGACCTTCCGTGCCTGAGGGGAATATTCCGTAAGTAGAGCCCAAGCAGCCACTTTCAGTCGCATGATCTCCAAAGTAGTAACAAGCAAATTACAAGTCGTCGCCGTTCCGTAACTGTTACTACGCGTCGCGACTGTGTTGGCTTTGGTAACTAAGTGTGGTAATCGTGTATACACAAGGCGACCGAAATAAGTTTCAGTAACAATGTATGGTTGCTGTGTACACACATAACTACAACGTTACTAGATTTTTGCGTACACTTATTTTCATAAACTTTTGCGACCAAATTGTAACTAGTGTATACACTAGTTTTATTTTCAGTTCTTGTGTGGTCATTGTGTAGTAATTGTGTAGTAACTGCATAATTATAATTAATATAGCGTGTGGTAACGTTCCGTAACTGTTTATAAACAAACATCTGTTAATATCTCGTGTATTTGAATGCAATTGACATTTTAAGTGCTTGGTTCTCAAACTGTACTGATAGTCCATGGGATGCTCGCCCAGGGGGTACCAATTTTCCTTTATACAGTCTTCTTCTTCTTCTCAGTCGTACACTCTTGACAGAGTGGTCGTGGTTGCTCCGATGTGTACTAAGTTGAGGTCTCTCTTTATACAGTAGTTGGACATAATTATAGGGATGTAAAAAAACTATGCCTGCCATCTCTGAGTGGCAGCTAACAAAAATGGCGGCCAATTAAAGATGGCGGATATTCGAAAAAAATGGTTAACTTTGAGTGAATATTTTTTTCTTAATACCGTAGTTAGACAGGCTTATAAGAATGTTAAAAAACCTTATTTCTGATCTCTAAGTAGTATCTGATAAAAATGGCGGCCAATCTTAGACAGAAAATGTTGATTTCCATAATATCTACTAGGTATATCTCAAGAACTGTTTATCCGATTAAAGTTTTTATTTTTTTATTTTTAAGGTCTTACCATATACCTTAAATATTGTCTTTATACTGTTCCTGAAAAGTAAGCCGTTAATTAGTTATTTAAAAAAAAATGCAAAAATTCACTTTTGTAACTTTTTAATTATTGTTTTTATACAAGATTTATTGGTATTTATTGTTAAAAAATATTTTTGCTATATACTTTAAGAAATTGCCTTTAAGAGGCTACCCTGAGCCAAGTGGCGGCCTCATCAGTCAAAAAATCATAATCCACTGAAAACACAATCAATCGAAAATCCGGTACGGCGAATTGAAGTTAAAGCAAAGAAGATAATTTAGAACATCATAAACTTATGATTCAGTGTTTACAGCAGTTACAGATAGCAAAAGTGCTAAAAGTGGCCGTTTTTCGCAAATTTTCTTTCTGTTACTACCAGGAACTATGAATTTCAAGTTTATGATGTTCTAAATTATCTTCTTTGCTTTAACTTCAATTCGCCGTACCGGATTTTCGATTGATTGTGTTTTCAGTGGATTATGATTTTTTGACTGATGAGGCCGCCACTTGGCTCAGGGTAGCCTCTTAATTTGATATATATAACACCTTTAAGTTTTATTTTCCAGTTGTCCATGGGTAGACTGTTTTCCGTTCGTTGCAAAATTTCTATTTCGCACTTTTTCCTAATGCGTGGCCAATACAACACATTGTTTTCGAAGTCAATCCAGGTATCTGGCGCAATGGAAAACAGTCTACCCATGGACAACTGGAAAATAAAACTTAAAGGTGTTATATATATCAAATTAAGAGGCTACCCTGAGCCAAGTGGCGGCCTCATCAGTCAAAAAATCATAATCCACTGAAAACACAATCAATCGAAAATCCGGTACGGCGAATTGAAGTTAAGCAAAGAAGATAATTTAGAACATCATAAACTTGAAATTCATAGTTCCTGGTAGTAACAGAAAGAAAATTTGCGAAAAACGGCCACTTTTAGCACTTTTGCTATCTGTAACTGCTGTAAACACTGAATCATAAGTTTATGATGTTCTAAATTATCTTCTTTGCTTTAACTTCAATTCGCCGTACCGGATTTTCGATTGATTGTGTTTTCAGTGGATTATGATTTTTGACTGATGAGGCCGCCACTTGCTCAGGGTAGCCTCTTAAAGGCAATTTCTTAAAGTATATAGCAAAAATATTTTTTAACAATAAATACCAATAAATCTTGTATAAAAACAATAATTAAAAAGTTACAAAAGTGAATTTTTGCATTTTTTTTTAAATAACTAATTAACGGCTTACTTTTCAGGAACAGTATAAAGACAATATTTAAGGTATATGGTAAGACCTTAAAAATAAAAAAATAAAAACTTTAATCGGATAAACAGTTCTTGAGATATACCTAGTAGATATTATGGAAATCAACATTTCTGTCTAAGATTGGCCGCCATTTTTATCAGATACTACTTAGAGATCAGAATAAGGTTTTTAACATTCTTATAAGCCTGTCTAACTACGGTATTAAGAAAAAAATATTCACTCAAAGTTAACCATTTTTTTCGAATATCCGCCATCTTTAATTGGCCGCCATTTTTGTTAGCTGCCACTCAGAGATGGCAGGCATAGTTTTTTTACATCCCTATAATTATGTCCAACTACTGTATAAAGAGAGACCTCAACTTAGTACACATCGGAGCAACCACGACCACTCTGTCAAGAGTGTACGACTGAGAAGAAGAGAAGACTGTATAAAGGAAAATTGGTACCCCCTGGCGAGCATCCATGGACTATCAGTACAGTTTGAAACCAAGCACTTAAAATGTCAATTGCATTCAAATACACGAGATATTAACAGATGTTTGTTTATAAACAGTTACGGAACGTTACCACACGCTATATTAATTATAATTATGCAGTTACTACACAATTACTACACAATGACCACACAAGAACTGAAGAATAAAACTAGTGTATACACTAGTTACAATTTGGTCGCAAAAGTTTATGAAAATAAGTGTACGCCAAAAATCTAGTAACGTTGTAGCTTATGTGTGTACACAGCAACCATACATTGTTACTGAAACTTATTTCGGTCGCCTTGTGTATACACGATTACCACACCTCTAGTTACCAAAGCCAACACAGTCGCGACGCGTAGTAACAGATACGGAACGGCGACGACTTGTAATTTGCTTGTTACTACTTTGGAGATTCATGCGACTGAAAGTGGCTGCTTGGGCTCTACTTACGGAATATTCCCCTCAGGCACGGAAGGTCCAATTACCGGAATGTCCACTTCCTTAGATGTAAATAAACTAATCTACACTATAGAAGTGCTGAGGAAATAACGTAAAATGTTTTAGACTCAAATGGGCTCTACGAGATGAGTTTTTCATGAAACTGAACAACTTTAGTAATTTTCTTTTTTTGTACGATTGATAGCTACGATCATTTTCCCATAGTTGTTAACGGAGTGTTTTGCGACACTTCCATAATAAATGTCTAGCAATCAATGATTCTGAGTATTTTTTGTTATAAAAATATCAGCACTCTCTGCACGAACCATCTTAAATAGCTGCACTGGAATACTCACTTCTTGAGCATGAAAGCTTTGCTGAGTTCCTTGAGGACCGTGGAGACGATGGCGCCGGCGGCGGGCACTGCCAGCACCGAGGCGTCCATGCACGCGGACAGCGCCGCCGGGGCCAGCACTCCCAGCCGGCTCAGCCTGGGGCTACCCTTCGACATATCTTCGGCTACTCTCCAGACACTCTCGACTGATCAAGTTACTGTATGCACTCGCGTCGCGACCGTCACCGCAGAGCGATCCGCTTCGCACGCAGGCGGGGACTTGAATGCGCGACTGGCGGCCGAGCGGCGCGGACGCACCTGCCATGCCGCCGCGCCGCCGCCTGCCCGGTGCCGGTCAGATACCTACGTGATCGCATCAATACTCATATGGGAAAAAGATCGCGTCCCAATCAACTTGTCTTATTTCATTCTGATTCTGTAGGTAAGCTGTTTTATATTCAAAGCATACGATGAATAACTTTAATGACCTATTAAGGGGGTCTTTATATTACCTACTTACCTACACGTGACTAATTTTTTACTCAGAGATATCGTATTACCTATTGCACCATAATTCAGAGTAAGCAAATGAATATCAAATTTTCTCAAAAATAAATACTACTTAAGTATATTAAGTACGCTACTTTATCATTGCCTCCGAGGGGTTGGTGGTATGAGCCTTAAACTTCCGATATAGTTGAAAAGTGGGTTTGGTTTTCATGGGGTGTATTTACCAATTTACTTCAAAATCTGACGTTTTTCGCTAACAGGTTAATACAATGCAGTAGGTAATTCCATCAGTTCTTCATTACATTAGTCCCAAAGAACTTTATAGTGGTCATTTCACAACATCATCATAAGCCCTATAAGGCGGTTTAAAAAGCTCTTACTCCAGGGTTCATAGGGTCATTTGATTCAGAACCCACATGATAAAAGTATTCTTTATTGCTTGCTATGAACATACCTTCGACCTAAACTGTTGATTCCAATCCTTACCTTGGTCGTATTCTTGACCTAA
>JARACY010004176.1:0-28348 GCA_029255725.1 Scrobipalpa atriplicella | reverse complement strand
ACTTGGCACGTATTTAAATGAGAGACCAAATATTAGTAAAAGGAGATACTTTAGGTCTTTGTACTTCATTAAAAATTAAAAAAAATGTTATGAGTAAAACGAATTGACCGCGTAAGGAACACAATTCTTCGCTCCAAAACTGACATTATATAGACGTTGGCAAAAGTCTGCCAAGGGGAAGTGAGACTGTTCAGGATATTGTCTGCAACTTATTTCTTTAGATAGCCTACCTATCTATAAACAACAATCACATTTACCTCCTATTACAGTCAAGTGTTTGAAAAATGCAAGATTATTGGTGTGCGATTAAATACGTGCCTTTCTATAATATCAAGCTTCGAGCTCCAAGCAACATTATTCAAAGATCTTGGCTTGACGCCAGCCATTTCTATAGACCTTCTGTTTTGACGGCAGTTCTCCTTGCTTATTTAATTAATTGAATTTGGGTCTGGCGAGGTAAAAAGGAAATAGTATCATAACGCGCCTGACGATAATTATAAAGCAATTCAACGGAATGAATTTGCTGAAATTCTCTGATGGCGTTGAGGGGAAATTACTAATTGCCAGATACAGAAATATTTGTTTATTCTATGGTATTAAACTGCGCAATAATTTCTCCGGAGCGTGAATTTTGTGCCTCAATAGAAAATAATTTGTGCCAAAGTCATCGAAGCATGTTATTCTGAATAGCTTTCAGTTGCCGTTCCGGTCGACTTTGGTCCAGGCTAAGCAAATTAGTGTAGTCATAACTTATCAATTAGCTAATATTATATTTTCTTTGTCAATACTGAGCACTTTGTGGTAAGTATTAATTTCTAAAGTATTATGTTGAAAAGAAATTAGACCAGCCACAGAGCTTGCTGCAATCTTTGCAGCGTTTTCAGCTATGTTTGGTCTTTTGACCGCGTGATAGCAAATCATACATCAAAAGACGACATATTAAAACCTCTACATAGCGTCTACAAAATGAATCCTTTCCCACAGTCAAAAGTGTACATTATATCACATAGCTCAAATACGCAGAGGACCTAATTTGAATCCACCCGGTCCTAAAAACGGACCAAAATGTAGACAGATCTTTTGGTGGAACTCTTTTGACGATGTAAGCGGAAGTTGCATGAAAAGCTTTATTCATTATTCATACCTAAAAAGAGGATGTATTAGAATAATCTTGAAAATAAATAAGCTAGCTTGTTGCATCGTAGTACTGAACTTTGTTAACACAGATTTTAGTTAAAAGTACTACTAAAAAGTAACCAGAGCACAACTTTGTTTTGTTGATAAAATACTATACTTACCTACCTACCTACTATACACACACATTGAAAAAATAATTCTGAAAGTAGGAAGCCCAATTAAAAGTGGTGAAACTTTACCGGCGCAATAGATGCGGAAATTATCGGAATTCGATTCTCTATTTAACATAGGTACCTACTTATTTTTATTCCGTGACATCTACCCTACTTACAAGTTACTACTTGTCTCTTAGTCTGAGGAAAGTTTCTTAATCAAAACTTATTCTCGACCGCACTGTATTTAGGTATCTATAACATAGAATTATTATTTCTATAGGTATACCATGTGTCGTCGGTAAGTGAAGAGGTAACTTTATTTAAGAGATGAACATTAATTTCGATATCTTCGTAGTAACTTAATTATATTGTAACTTAAAACTTGCCTCTACTAGGTATACCTACCTTGATTTCTTTCTGGCATGCAGGGTTGTCTGGAAGAGATCGCCTAAAGCATTAACACCACCTTTGCGCGCATCTAGTTTTAAGGTTTTTTTTAAAGGTTCTTAAACGGTAAAGTCTTGAAAATGCCTTGGAGAATCAAAGGAAAGGACATTTACCTTTTTTATAAAAGCATAATAACCGTAGACTGTATGATAGCAGAAAAGCGTTACAATGAATACTACCCATACAATCATTATTTATCTGTTCCATTGAGTGGTGTGTAAGTCATAGTATGGGATCGGCTCTCTTCGCCCCTTAAGTAAATAGTCATTTGGTCTTTGAAAAGAAATATTAAAATGAGTTGGATCCATTTCGTAGATTCCGATGTTTGATTTCAGGAAAGAGTTCTGCTGACGACATCGACTGCAAAACCGCAATGTTCAATATAAAATCAAATAAATTGTACCTACCTAATCAAATAAGTAGTAGTAGCTTGTCAGATAAGTCTTAGATCTTACATAGTATCTAAGTACCTATTTCCCCTTTGAATTCTAACTATTGATAAAAGGATTTAAAATGTAGGCCTATTTTGCAGATTCCGACGTTCGATTTCCAGAAAAAGTTTCTGCTGATGACAGCGATAGCAATGTCAATGTATAAATAGTACTACATATTAGTTAAATAATAGTTTTTCGGATAAGTCTTAGGTCTTAAGTAGGTATTACGTCTTTAAATTCTAAAATGTTGAAGTAGGAAATATAAAATCAGCCTATTTTGCAGATTCCGATGTTTGATATCCAGAAAGAGTCTCTGCTGATGACAGCTATTGCAAAACCGCAATGTCCAATATAAATTATTTGGGTTGGGTCGGATTTGTTCGCTTTCCGTGTTCCGTCCTGACGTAATTAAAACACAAAATCCTATCTGCGGCTGTCACCACATTTTATGGGCTAACGAATAGGAGCCGAAGGAATTTGTAATTTGAAATAAATTAAAATCGTGTAACTGGTATAATAAAATAATACGCCTGTATACAGTTTTTTTTTTTTGGGTTATACAGGGTATAGAGACAGTTTTTTTATTGTTATATATACAGCGGTAACTAAGCATACGGCCAACCTAATGTTTAGCAGTACCGCGTAGCCTATAACACCTACTAAGTTAGTACTATCTCACTAGATCCTATTGAAAAAAACAGAGTGCGTTGCACACCGTGAGAATTAACATGGATTGTCTCATGTGCCAGTAGGTAATGCACAGTCAACAAAACTAAACAACTTTTACCAGGATTTTTTTTTCAGGTAATGAAAAAAGTAATTGGCTTTCCCATACAAATCGTCTGATCGAGGAATTTCCTGGTGAAAGTTGTTCAGTTTCGTGACTAAGCAACCCCTATCAGTTTGCATTAAACTGTCTCTTACACCCCGTAGAGTTGATAAATTACTCTACGATTGAATTAACTGCCTTAAATCCTGTGACATGGTTACCAACGTATCTTATCTTATCTTATTTAGCCGTTAGTGTCCCACTGCTGGCAAAGGCCTCCCTCTTCCAGCCAATTCTTGAGGAAGGCAGCGAGTTCATCTTTCCACCGCTGCCTGGGCCGGCCACGATTACCAACGTATCTGAGACAAACATTATAGAGTCATAAATGCGCCAGCATCGTGCTGACAGACAAAATAAAAAAGGTTAGGGACCCTGAACCCTAAAAAGCTCTTGAACAGTAACCAAATAAAATGTTTCACTTTGTTTACATTTTAACGGTAAATTGTCAGGTAATCGGCAAGTTTGTAAACTTATTTAGTTTTCGTTTAACTCGGTGATCGACACGTAGCCTTTTGGCTCCAATATTGGGTTTGCACGTAGAACGTTTACCTCACAAATTCTGTTTGTAAACAATTTTCGCCAATTTCTGTCCGCCCCAAAATGGAGTGAACTTTGGTGAAACATTTCTTTTTTTAGTTTTATTGACAAAAACACTGGCAATTTGATGTTTCGTAAAGTCAAAGGTTTTGTTCTGGGAATCGGACGAACGGACAAGAGCTGGAAAAAAGGCACACTAGAGAAGTAACGCGTGCGTGATTATGTGAGTTTCAGAGTGTTCTGATTTTTGGATAAAATTCCTACTTTTTAGTAAGAGATGAAGCGCTGATTCGCATTGTCACTCTGCCTACCTCCTAAACCTTAAATGTTATTTTATGTATAAGAATTAAGCTATTATCGAGTCTTTCTAACTGTCTCTGTTTTCGAAACACGTTTTGATGGACATTCACATTTTTCGCAGGATATTACGCATAAACACTGGAAGTCGGAACAAACTGTGAGACGGAAATTGTTATTTGTTATGAGTTTGTGAAGTGCAATTTACAAAGGAAATGGCGCCCTCAGTTTTGGACATTCTGTTAAAGTGAGTTAGACCGAATTATTTTTCCTCGACGCTTTATTTCAAGAACTTTGCGTTTAGAGAATATAATATGCCAGGTCAGAATAGAATCACCTGTCATCATTTATTTCTTCCGAGTGCGCCAGGAGGAGACATAGTGGAAAATTTTGACAATGCGAATCAGCGCTTCATCTCTTACTAAAAAGTAGGAATTTTATCCAAAAATCAGAACACTCTGAAACTCACATAATCACGCACGCGTTACTTCTCTAGTGTGCCTTTTTTCCAGCTCTTGTCCGTTCGTCCGATTCCCAGAACAAAACCTTTGACTTTACGAAACATCAAATTGCCAGTGTTTTTGTCAATAAAACTAAAAAAAGAAATGTTTCACCAAAGTTCACTCCATTTTGGGGCGGACAGAAATTGGCGAAAATTGTTTACAAACAGAATTTGTGAGGTAAACGTTCTACGTGCAAACCCAATATTGGAGCCAAAAGGCTACGTGTCGATCACCGAGTTAAACGAAAACTAAATAAGTTTACAAACTTGCCGATTACCTGACAATTTACCGTTAAAATGTAAACAAAGTGAAACATTTTATTTGGTTACTGTTCAAGAGCTTTTTAGGGTTCAGGGTCCCTAACCTTTTTTATTTTGTCTGTCAGCACGATGCTGGCGCATTTATGACTCTATAATGTTTGTCTCAGATACGTTGGTAATCGTGGCCGGCCCAGGCAGCGGTGGAAAGATGAACTCGCTGCCTTCCTCAAGAATTGGCTGGAAGAGGGAGGCCTTTGCCAGCAGTGGGACACTAACGGCTAAATAAGATAAGATAAGATACGTTGGTAACCATGTCACAGGATTTAAGGCAGTTAATTCAATCGTAGAGTAATTTATCAACTCTACGGGGTGTAAGAGACAGTTTAATGCAAACTGATAGGGGTTGCTTAGTCACGAAACTGAACAACTTTCACCAGGAAATTCCTCGATCAGACGATTTGTATGGGAAAGCCAATTACTTTTTTCATTACCTGAAAAAAAAATCCTGGTAAAAGTTGTTTAGTTTTGTTGACTGTGCATTACCTACTGGCACATGAGACAATCCATGTTAATTCTCACGGTGTGCAACGCACTCTGTTTTTTTCAATAGGATCTAGTGAGATAGTACTAACTTAGTAGGTGTTATAGGCTACGCGGTACTGCTAAACATTAGGTTGGCCGTATGCTTAGTTACCGCTGTATATATAACAATAAAAAAACTGTCTCTATACCCTGTATAACCCAAAAAAAAAAAACTGTATACAGGCGTATTATTTTATTATACCAGTTACACGATTTTAATTTATTTCAAATTACAAATTCCTTCGGCTCCTATTCGTTAGCCCATAAAATGTGGTGACAGCCGCAGATAGGATTTTGTGTTTTAATTACGTCAGGACGGAACACGGAAAGCGAACAAATCCGACCCAACCCAAATAATTTATATTGGACATTGCGGTTTTGCAATAGCTGTCATCAGCAGAGACTCTTTCTGGATATCAAACATCGGAATCTGCAAAATAGGCTGATTTTATATTTCCTACTTCAACATTTTAGAATTTAAAGACGTAATACCTACTTAAGACCTAAGACTTATCCGAAAAACTATTATTTAACTAATATGTAGTACTATTTATACATTGACATTGCTATCGCTGTCATCAGCAGAAACTTTTTCTGGAAATCGAACGTCGGAATCTGCAAAATAGGCCTACATTTTAAATCCTTTTATCAATAGTTAGAATTCAAAGGGGAAATAGGTACTTAGATACTATGTAAGATCTAAGACTTATCTGACAAGCTACTACTACTTATTTGATTAGGTAGGTACAATTTATTTGATTTTATATTGAACATTGCGGTTTTGCAGTCGATGTCGTCAGCAGAACTCTTTCCTGAAATCAAACATCGGAATCTACGAAATGGATCCAACTCATTTTAATATTTCTTTTCAAAGACCAAATGACTATTTACTTAAGGGGCGAAGAGAGCCGATCCCATACTATGACTTACACACCACTCAATGGAACAGATAAATAATGATTGTATGGGTAGTATTCATTGTAACGCTTTTCTGCTATCATACAGTCTACGGTTATTATGCTTTTATAAAAAAGGTAAATGTCCTTTCCTTTGATTCTCCAAGGCATTTTCAAGACTTTACCGTTTAAGAACCTTTAAAAAAAACCTTAAAACTAGATGCGCGCAAAGGTGGTGTTAATGCTTTAGGCGATCTCTTCCAGACAACCCTGCATGCCAGAAAGAAATCAAGGTAGGTATACCTAGTAGAGGCAAGTTTTAAGTTACAATATAATTAAGTTACTACGAAGATATCGAAATTAATGTTCATCTCTTAAATAAAGTTACCTCTTCACTTACCGACGACACATGGTATACCTATAGAAATAATAATTCTATGTTATAGATACCTAAATACAGTGCGGTCGAGAATAAGTTTTGATTAAGAAACTTTCCTCAGACTAAGAGACAAGTAGTAACTTGTAAGTAGGGTAGATGTCACGGAATAAAAATAAGTAGGTACCTATGTTAAATAGAGAATCGAATTCCGATAATTTCCGCATCTATTGCGCCGGTAAAGTTTCACCACTTTTAATTGGGCTTCCTACTTTCAGAATTATTTTTTCAATGTGTGTGTATAGTAGGTAGGTAGGTAAGTATAGTATTTTATCAACAAAACAAAGTTGTGCTCTGGTTACTTTTTAGTAGTACTTTTAACTAAAAATCTGTGTTAACAAAGTTCAGTACTACGATGCAACAAGCTAGCTTATTTATTTTCAAGATTATTCTAATACATCCTCTTTTTAGGTATGAATAATGAATAAAGCTTTTCATGCAACTTCCGCTTACATCGTCAAAAGAGTTCCACCAAAAAGATCTGTCTACATTTTGGTCCGTTTTTAGGACCGGGTGGATTCAAATTAGGTCCTCTGCGTATTTGAGCTATGTGATATAATGTACACTTTTGACTGTGGGAAAGGATTCATTTTGTAGACGCTATGTAGAGGTTTTAATATGTCGTCTTTTGATGTATGATTTGCTATCACGCGGTCAAAAGACCAAACATAGCTGAAAACGCTGCAAAGATTGCAGCAAGCTCTGTGGCTGGTCTAATTTCTTTTCAACATAATACTTTAGAAATTAATACTTACCACAAAGTGCTCAGTATTGACAAAGAAAATATAATATTAGCTAATTGATAAGTTATGACTACACTAATTTGCTTAGCCTGGACCAAAGTCGACCGGAACGGCAACTGAAAGCTATTCAGAATAACATGCTTCGATGACTTTGGCACAAATTATTTTCTATTGAGGCACAAAATTCACGCTCCGGAGAAATTATTGCGCAGTTTAATACCATAGAATAAACAAATATTTCTGTATCTGGCAATTAGTAATTTCCCCTCAACGCCATCAGAGAATTTCAGCAAATTCATTCCGTTGAATTGCTTTATAATTATCGTCAGGCGCGTTATGATACTATTTCCTTTTTACCTCGCCAGACCCAAATTCAATTAATTAAATAAGCAAGGAGAACTGCCGTCAAAACAGAAGGTCTATAGAAATGGCTGGCGTCAAGCCAAGATCTTTGAATAATGTTGCTTGGAGCTCGAAGCTTGATATTATAGAAAGGCACGTATTTAATCGCACACCAATAATCTTGCATTTTTCAAACACTTGACTGTAATAGGAGGTAAATGTGATTGTTGTTTATAGATAGGTAGGCTATCTAAAGAAATAAGTTGCAGACAATATCCTGAACAGTCTCACTTCCCCTTGGCAGACTTTTTGCCAACGTCTATATAATGTCAGTTTTGGAGCGAAGAATTGTGTTCCTTACGCGGTCAATTCGTTTTACTCATAACATTTTTTTTTAATTTTTAATGAAGTACAAAGACCTAAAGTATCTCCTTTTACTAATATTTGGTCTCTCATTTAAATACGTGCCAAGTAAAAAGGTTGGTGAAATTCATTAAAATACTACCAAGGAGACTCATAGGGATTAACACTGAATGTAGTTCATCTCCCTTACTTTTGGCGCGAAAATGTTTTTAAGCTCGTTACTTTTCAGAGTTCCCGGCGGAATGTTTTATCTTTCTCTATCTTGATGGAAGATACGCCTCAGGATACTTTTGGAAGTAATCTTCCGCGTAATTTTTGTTGAAATATTTTTGGAGTTGTTATAATAATTTAAGGTAAAGGTAGTTTTTTTTTGAAGTTGATAAACTAGTGGATGTGATAATTTAATTGTAAAATGTTGTATTTTAGAACTGTATCGCAACACAATTCATTATATTATATAATGAGCTCATTATACGTTATAAATAGGTGCGATTCCCACCAACGGGCATAATGAAACCACAGTTTATAAACATTTACAGACATTATTATCATACCAACAGATAAATACCTAATAGCTTTGTTATGCATATAGCAGTTAAAAATAAAATGGTTTTCTAAAATATGCGTCCATTTCTGCACTCTTGGAGTAAAGTCCTACTTTAAACTTAAAGAAAGAAGCGAGCAGTTTGACACGAGAAATTTACTGCAAGACCACTGCAGTTGAGAAATGGTTTTGTTGAAAACATAATTCAACAGCAAGTGCGAAAAAGGAAATCAGTTAACTTTATGCAAAAATATCTGTACTAAAATTAATATTAAGATAGTATAACCTAAACAAACAAAACAAAATATGCCTACTTAAGCGAGATTTTTCATTCACCAAAGAAATTTTAAGATCCTATGAAACTGAACAACTTTATCAATAGAACATTATGCTTTAAGCATGAAAAAAAAATTACTACCTGTACAAAAGGTGTCATGTGTTCGACTCATTTTGAAGGGGACACCAATTTTTTAATATTTTGATCTATGGCCCGTTATTATAATCAGCCCTTGAGACTGACAGCGAATTTGAGTTCGTACCAGAAATGTCATTGCAGTACATAATGGCCTGTGAAATCCATACTTAATATTGCTCTCAGTCTTGAGATCGCTGTTGTTCAGTTTAATTATATTAAAAAGCCCTTATAATAAGACGACTGCTTAGGTAGAAAAGAACCGTCTTATTATACCCTTAAAATTTATCTGGTGAATGAAAAATCTCAATGTACTGATTACCACGTATTCAGTTGCTATCTCTCGACTGTCGAGTTCGGCGTCAATGACAACAACACGGTGGTTAAGCTGATACTAGTTTATCTTTTCTACCCACCCATGCATAATCATATATCTACAATCCCCTTATTAAACAAATAAGAAAGATACAAAACAAAAAAAAAACATTAATTAAATTCAAAATCATATTCCCGTATCCTACCAGCTGCGCCATGTAGAGTTCGGTGTCACTCCAGTTTATTGTTTCTTTTCTACCTAAACCCACATTGTATAATCATTATATCTGCATCGGCTAGACTAGACTCTGTACTGGTACGATATGGAAGAGAAGCGATAATATAAATCATATTAAAATATTAACTTCATTTTATGGGCAAGTATCTAAGCCGTCCCAGTTTTACCCGGTTTCTGGAACACCGGGATAAGGCCGGTTGCACATTCATTAACCGCGCGGGTGGTAACCACAGCTGCGCTGATTTACGGCCGCCGCTTCTTGTAATACGTGTGTATACAGCTTTACCTCATGCAATTAGGAATGGGGAAGTTGCTACAGGTTAAATCTGTGGTTAGAATAATAAATACAATTAAGAAATATGTATAAATTGTAAAAAGAAAAAACTATATTTAGGGCCAATTTTTAACTTGCCCATGAAATAGAACCATTTCCTCCAATCGATCGTTCGTTTTAGTTTATATTTCGAATGTTGATACACATTTTCTATCTGATATTTCCCTCAATATTTGACAGACGTAGCAAAAAAGTTGTTTTTCATAATAATTTGACATTACCTACTCCTACTTAAAAATGTACCCCTAGCTTTTATTGTATAAGTAGGTCATGAGCACACTTCAAATAAAATCCAAGGCTTAAAGAGAAATATATCTGAAGGGGTTCCAGATTTTATCTCATTTAATTGAGCCTACCTGCGGAATAAAATGTACGTCACATCTCATACGGTGCAGTACAAGTCATAATCAAACTGCGTCTTAATAAAATTGATACAAATTTCACAATCACGCCCATATTACTTTTGGGGTGGTCAAAGAGTTAACGACTTAACAAAAGATTTCAGGATGCCACATGTTGCAGCTGTTTAGTAAACACCACCTTAAAATTGACAATTACGTAGATACTTTACGCGTAAAATCTTTAAATTAATAATAATTATGATCATGACTATTTTTGATTCATTTTATACTTGGCGAGAGGCAGATAACCTGACGGATGATTTGGATAGAATAAACGACCGGATGTTGAAGTTTTGATACTACCTGTGTAAAATATTGATTTCTCAGAGTAGCTGTTGTTGTTGTCCTATGGTATATCCCAGTGGTACAGAAGGCCTTCGTGAGACGTTTGTTTAACTTGGCTACACTATATTGTTATAATTTTATAGTAGGTACTTATAGATTAAGATGTAGTATACAATGCGTGTACTCAAATTCAACTTATAATTTTGCATTACTCTTACAGGGTTTCGTGTGAGTTTCCAATATTTAATTTAAATAACATTCTGTAATACCACATGAAAGCAAATAAAGATTATGATTATGACGTCACCATCCGCTCCTATCTTCCGCTTCTTGCTCCGCGTCAATCCAACTTAACCCGTTATTTTTTGAGTTCAGCATCGACGGTGCCACGTGTGTGGCGGCCGAGTGGCAAGCAGTATGCTGCAAAAAAAGAAAATGTTAAAGATTTCTTGACTTACACCACAATATACCTTACCTACACTCAGGGCGAAGCTTGTGCCTTTAATTCTCCTCACGCTCGCCGCCTTCTTCTGCCTGATGCATATATTGAACGCACGACTGTAATTAAAAATGTTAATACTGAAAATTGAGATTAATTATTAAAATATTATTTTATTTTTGCGTGCATTGAAAACCGTAATGAAAATAATTATTATGTATTCGAATCATATAATGGATCCGCGTGAATGAACTCAAGAAAGAGAAAATGAAAGTCAGAGCTGATTTTAAATATACACGTACAGTGTAAATTATAGATGCCGCTGAAATTATTTCCAAGCAATCTGTAAAAACGTACCTGAATATGAATAATTATAGCAAATATTTTCCCTTGCATGCAATCTTTCTTAGCAATACTACTAAATAACTACTAAATAAATGTATAGGAAATAATAAGCATGAAATTTTAGTGGGCGCGTAACAATTTTACATATTTAAAAGCTTTATACGCAAACCACCAGAACTATGTTAGGCAATTTAGTAAATTAACAATTTATGGTTAGTTTAAAATTCAACACCAGTTCCCGAACAGTAATTAGCTGATGATCACAAATTATGACATAAATAATCAAGTTCTCTGGTTTCAAATTAATATCTCTAATTTGGAATTACCTATTTTAATAGCTTGCCGCTCATTTTGTTAGTTATAAATAAGTAGGTGGTAACATTACAATAATTTTACCTAATGTGAAAGTGACAAAACCTATCTGTTATTTATTTTAATCCTTTAAGGTAAAACTTATTTAGTCAAAATTTGCCCTGACGTGACGATAGAAAGATCATCATTAGTATCCTAGAGATAGGACTAAGGCAACTTTTTCAACTTTAACTACCTAACTAAGTAATAAATCTCGTCGATATTCTATAAACTCTATTATCCTTCCTTAGCTTTGCGATGTCACGTAAAAGAAGGAAAAAACACGTAAGGGCTGCAACTGTGGCGTCTCGTTACCCGGAAACGTGCCTCTCTCTTCACCGCATCTGGTTGCAGAGAGATCAGCTCACACCGACTTGTATCGGACAGCCCGTTCCATACCGGTTGTAAAAAATCACTTTCAATAAACTACCCATGCAACTGAATATCTTTCCCCAAGAAACATAGGTCAAAATATGAAAAAAATTGGCCCTCCCGTACAAGTTGTGTCAGCGACTAAAGTCATTTTGTATGGGGGTGCCAATTTTATTTTGAAATCCGTCTTTTTCTAGTCTTGATTTATAAATATTTAGGAGCATTTCCGTAAGAGGCGAGTTGGCCGAGTGATAACGGATGGAAAAAGGGTAGCCACCCGTCTGGTCGAGAGTTGTGACCAGGTGACGACCGAAGTCCAAGTGGAATAGTTTGGAAGTTGTACCTATATTTAAGCAGATTGCCGTACAAACATCGATACCAAGTTTCAGGACTGTTGTTTCCTAATGCGGCACCATCTATGTGCGCTTCAAATAAAAAAAAACGGTAGAGGGAAAAAGTACATAATTGTCCGCCCGCTAAAGTAAATTCGCATATTTGAGAACAAATGTAGGTACTTCCCGAACAGTGTAGTATATAAATATGTTTCGGTGTAAAAGCGGTCTATTCAAGAGGCGTATTCACACCTAAATCGCGTCAGCTCTTACAGGAAACGAGATTTTACTCTTTTGAGAAAAGCAAGACTTTGGCATTAACACGAGGATTCTACCGCATAATTGCAACACCTTTTTTACTTATTTTGAATAATACTATAAAATTGTAAGATGTTCGAGTATTTGGAAAGCAAAATGAGACAGAAATGCATAAATGCAATGACCTTATCTTTCATATAAATATGAAAGAAAGAAAATAATAAATTCGACTCGGGCCACGAACCTCGGGCAGGATTCGAAAAATAGCATTAAATAAAAATAGCATTGTGAGTTCTAAAATATCCTCAAAGACCTTTGTTTATAAGTTGTTAATTTTTAATAGTGGCTGATACTTATAAGTACCTACTTGCTGGCCAGCTGTTGGCAGAAAATATTTTTTTATGTAGGCTAAAACACCGCATAAAATTGCTTGATAGGATCAATTGTTGAATATTACCTAGCTTCATTACACAAGCTTACGGCAAATTAACTTCATTGCTATTTCATGGCTTAACTTTATGAGCGCTTTAACAAAATGGCGACTTCCGAAAAACGATTTGCAAAATGGCTCCCAGATGGCGTTCCAAATAACGGTATTTGGCGTTGACGCAGCGTGCTCAATCGACTATTTGCCTAATCTGTGGGTATTATCAGACAGGAATTATAGTGCGACCCATGAGTGCGACAAAGATTTAAATGAACGTAGCGAAAAAGAAATTAAAGCCGCCATCTTGAAATTTAACAGATATCCCTGTACAGCAGCGCTCCCATTATTCTATATTGTATTGCGTATTGTATGTACAGTTTTATCTTCTAATAAAATCAACACTTTGACATCCGGTGCATGCACGTCATAATAATCATTGGTTACAACTTTACAATACAAGAAATATATACACTGAAGCCACTTTAATTCAACCATTAATTTTACACAGAATCGGAAAAGACAAATACATAGAAAACAAAAACAAGAGTCACTGTTTTTTTTATTAAGATATTCATCCACGCTGGACTGGGAGCGCTAGAAAAACAAAGAATTTGCCTGATGTTTCTTCTCCCGGGCATGCTGTAAAAGTCAGAAAATAGATTCGAGGCCATGGGCTGACAACCTGCTAATTAGCGATACACATTTCAATCTATTTCAACCTTCAATATTTGTCAGACGTGACAAAAACTTCTTTTATTAGGCGTTTTACTGTCATAGCCTACCCCGTAAGGGAGGCGTGACTATATTGTATGTATGTTGATATTATTGAGAGTATTAATTTATATTCAAATCATGCATTCTAATCATAATTATAATAAAAAAATCTAAAATAGATTAAAAAAAAATTTTTTAGGTATTCTACCTGTCCTGCATATCATTTAAATAGATCGTCTCTCATGTGCTTAATATTTTTGATAGTTACTTTTTAAAATTGCCGTGTCTGCTTATATAATGAGGTAGACAGTCAACATATAGGTATATCATAATAAAAAGACCTGAAGATCCTTTTGCCTCTATTATTGTGATCAAATGAAGCGTGAAATTGTCATATGTATATTTTATTGTCATAGTCATTATGTTTGACGTCAATACGTCATGAGAATGTAATGTAATATTTAACTCTACAAGACATTTAACAGACAGATCTAAAAGACATTTTTTATAAAATATACCTAAGCAAATAACACACAGTTACCTAGAATCACATTATTGTGTCTGACTTCTTCTTCAGTCTTGTGGGTTTCTAGCATTTTTCCCCCCTAGTGTGGCAATATGTCATGCCGTCACGGTTATTATTTAATTAAATGAAGTAGATTCATATATCGTAAAAAGTTTTAAAATTGCCTGCTCCTGAAAAAACTTACTAAGACAAAACGATGAAAATAATACCGTTAATTTAAATTTGAAACATTATTTTATTTTATTTTGTTTTCTATAGAAATTAACTTGTATTTTTCTTTGTTAAAATGAAATGCATTTTATTATCAAAACATATACAGGACATAAACTCATGATAATTATTTACATTACATATATTAGTTTGTTGTTACTTCAAACAACTCGATTTCATTTAAATTTGCCTCTTTTTCCTTAACAGATTTAGACACAAAACTGGAGTTATCTTCAATTTCATTGTCGCACTTCACTTCCAACTCCTTGCCGAATTCAACGTTATACGGGAAAGAGATTATTACATGACCGTCATCGATTATGTACGAAGATTTTTTCGGCTTCACTATTTGAGGTAAGTTCCTGATTACAGAAAACTTGTCTTCAACGTCGATGAGTAGAGCTCTGTGGTGTACCTTGATCTTTACATCATCTTCCGTAGCGTTTTTCATTGGTACTATAAGTTTGTAGATGTCAGTTCCATAGTATTCTCTGAGTAGCACTTCCTCTAGTTTCTTGCAGAAATTTTCTTCCTTTTTGTCCACCTCGATGACATCTTCGTAGAAATGACGGAAGTTTTTGTTAATCGTCTTATGTTTGCACTCATGGTGATTCCTGCTCCTATGATGAGACTTATGCCGAGCTTCAGAAAAACTGAGTACTGCAAATATAACGAAAAGCAAAAATATACGCGACATTTTGTAGCGTTTGGTTGGAACAACGGCCTATAACTGATAATGTATTGCTACGTCCGACACAAACAGAACTTGAACTGAGGGTCAAAACCAATTTAGAAATAACATGCACAGGACGGATAGTGATAAAGCGGCGGACAATACGGGCGAATTTATCTATTGAGTGATAACGACAAGAGATTTGCACATTTTGGATGGAAAAATACAGTGTTTATTTTAAGTTACTTTTAATTTACAGTTAGCTACTTACAACAAAGGGAAATTGACACATAGAGTCGCATAACTACGCAACAATATCTTTCAGATTTTTTTTATCCTCTCTACATAATATTCCATGTTACTTCTTTGTCAACAGGATAAAGAACATATTGTTTTGGCTAAAAAACACATTTTAGTTACTCAAGTTTTGTTAAAAACAACATTGATTGGCTTGTACATTTCTCCATACTATGATTTTGATAAATATTTTGCTTTAATTCTACAAGATAATTACATCTCCGTTACATATTTCTTTACTGATATTACATCTTGTGTTTGTGGTTCATGTATTTTAACTCACATTCATTCTAAGAAACATTATTCTATAAAAGTTTATACATGCTATCGCTTGCTATTAAACAATCCACATATTATGATTAAAATCTATGAGACTATTGCCAGTTTAAATGTTACAACTCAGGGACTAAAAAATATAATATTTTTGTTATTTATTGATCTGTTCGTTCCATCAAAAATTAATACTTTTTGTCTTCGTGATGCACGGTTTAATTTACTATTTTTCAATACTTACTTATTTTTTTCAACAGGTCCAACTACACTGGCATGTTTTTGTGCCTATAAATATATTCATAAACATACATACACAACATCATGTCAAGTATTTTATTTTATACACATGAACTTTTATTTATCTGCCTATTGTATCAACTCTTGGTCAACCAGTTTCACATTCCTCCATATATATGAAAAAGAAATCATACAAACAATAATTAAATCATGCCTCTATTACTTTAGATGTAAACAGAGTGGCAACTGCCTTCATGCATCTTATGTTATACACACTAACTTTAAATCTCTTTGCTATACAGTTTTGGTACAACTCAGTTCAATTAAATTACCAGATTATTATGCCTATAATCGTTTTCTTAGTAAATCATTTATAATGTTATGCCCTTATGAAATAAGGTTATTGCATAGTGTTAATTGTTTTTATGTATATTTTTCTTATATCATATTTATAGCATCACATTTTTGTAACTTAGGGGAATTTCAGAGTTTTAAGGGTTCTAATTCCTTTTTTCATGTTCCATACATAAAATCATATTTCTTTAATTTAGGATATAGTCATACGGTAGATGACATTTATGATTGTTATTTTATTATAAACATAGAATACTACCCTTGTCATTTAGGCGAATCTCACGTAGGGCTGCGCGTTGCGTCGCGTGGTGTGGTCCCGGTTATTGTCTGCGATCCGGTGTTCAAACAATGGGAGCGTAGACGGTCACACACCTCGTCGCGTAGCGCGGGGCCTGGTGTGGAGTGCGCCTTATTGTGTAGGCAGAGTGCTTATGGTTTTTGCGCCTGGTACTACTTTGTACTAAATGATATGATACTAATGCAACTACATTTTGATAATGTTTTAAAATGACGACTAAAACATTGTTGGGATATTATCAAAATGTTAGAGGCCTACGTACAAAGTCACATAATTTCTTCTCACAGGTATTGATTTCGGACTATGATTTTATCTGCATTACTGAGAGTTGGCTTAACCTTAATTTCTATGACGGTGAGTACTTTGATAACAGATATGTATTGTTTCGATTAGACCGGCCGGTGGAGGAGAGTGGTATGGAGCGGGGAGGCGGGGTGGCGGTGGCGGTCCGTGGCGAGCTCCGGCCCGTGCGACGGGACTGGCCGCGGCCCTCCGTCGCTACCTCCGACTGCATTTGGGTTTCTATACCACTTTCCCAACATGGTAGTGGCACACAAACATATCTTCATATTTGTTGTATTTACATCCCACACGGCCCTTTACATAAGGATACATTAGCAAGTTCCTTTGATTTATTTGGTCAATTAGTAAATGATTTTCCGAATGATACGTTTCTAATAGTCGGTGATTTTAATGTGACTAAGGCTGAATGGTTTTATAATAATGATTCGGTTGTACTTTTAAACTCTTGCACCTTCGATCTTGCACAGTTAATACGCGAATTTATGTCATTTTCTGGTCTTAAACAATACAATGATAACGTTAATGTTAACGGTCGTATTTTGGACTTGGTATTCTGTAGTAATCCAATTTCATTGGCTGCTAGTGATTTTTTGCTCACACCTGAAGATGTTAACCATAAATCACTCCAGATTGAACTCTGTGTACAGCATACCGCACCTCTTAAACCAGCCTTAACTTATATTTACCGTTTTGACTCTGGAAATTATGTGGAAATAAATAAGGAATTGTCTAGGATCGATTGGTTTGACTTTTTCTCAGGGCTTGGTATAAATGATTGCGTTCCAAAATTTTACGATTTTCTTCACAACTTAATGGCTAGATTTATACCTAAACGTCCACAGTATATATCTTCTTCGAAGCCTCCTTGGTATACCAAGCCACTGAGAAGACTTTTGAATGAGAAAAAGAAATTTCATAAGCGGTGGAAGTTATATGGTAACCCTTTGGATCATGATAGTTTTAAAATGTTAAGAAAGAAATCAATTAAATTAGAAAACGAATGTTATAACAATTTTATTGAATACTCAGAAGATAAAATTTGTTCACATCCAAAATTCTTTTGGTCTTTTATAAAATCGGTCTTTAAAAAAAGTGGCATTCCACAACTTATGTACTATAAGGGCGTCAGCTCTTCTGATGGAGAACAAATCTGTAACTGGTTTAACGAACATTTTCATTCTGTATTCGAAGAACCTAGCTCTTCTTCTTTGGACATTGAAAAATTGCCACCTGCCGCTGGCGCTGTTATTGACATTAATGATATTTTTATAACCAAGGATCTTGTTCAAAAGTATCTCAAGTCTGTTGATGTCAGTAAGGGTGCCGGTCCTGATGGTATACACCCTATTTTTATAAAAAGCTGTTCTTCAACCCTTTCCATTCCGATAACTTTACTTTTCCAAAAATCTATTCTTGAAGGGTGTGTCCCTTCGATATGGAAACGTGCCTTGGTAACACCCATACCCAAGGGAGACATCAGTCAAGACATAGAAAAATATAGGCCAATTTCCAAACTTTGTCAGTTTAGTAAGATTCTAGAGAAAATTGTGACTGATCAATTGTCTGATACTGTTCGCCGACACATAATACCCAACCAACATGGTTTCTTTAAAGGGCGAAGCGTTGACACTAACTTATTGTCTTTTACAGAGGTTCTATTAAATGCTTTAGACGACAAGGCTCAGGTTGATGTTATTTATACGGATTTTGCTAAGGCATTTGATAAAATTTGTCATGATACTTTATTATTAAAACTGTGGCGTCTTGGTATTCATGGTGACTTATTCCGCTGGATCAAATCATACGTTGAGAATCGTTCACAAGCGGTGGTTACTTCGGGATATATTTCTCAATATAAATATATTAGTTCAGGAGTACCCCAAGGGTCTCACCTTGGACCGTTATTATTTGTCTTGTACATTAATGACATAACAAAGTATATGCCCAATACAAATCTTCTTTTGTATGCTGATGACACTAAAGTATATCGAGTAATTCGTAATTCTGATGATTGTGATATCTTACAAGAACAGTTAAATTTATTCGAGGAATTTTGTGCATCAAATAATATGTTTTTGAATTCTGATAAATGTTATGTTATTAGTTTTACTAGAAAAACCCAACCACTGCATTTTAGATACACCCTATGCAATAAGGAATTGTCCCGAGTAACTCAAATTCGTGACCTTGGCGTATTATTGGATTCTGAACTTACTTTTACACCTCACATTGATAATATATTAAACAAAGCATTTAGGCAATTAGGCTTTATATTACGTATGGGGAAACCCTTTAAAAAAGCTTCAACATACAAACTACTTTATAACGCGTATGTTCGCAGTCGTCTCGAGTTCGCCTGCTCTGTCTGGCATCCTTTGTTTAATGTTCACAGTGATAGACTTGAGCGTGTACAAGGAAAATTTGTGAGAGCCCTTGATTACCGGACGTATCATACGCATTTAGACTATAGCACCTCTGCCAAATGGTATAATATTGACCTGTTGAGTATTCGCCGTGATTGTGTTGATGCAACAATTCTATATAAAATAGTAAATAACGTTATTGATGCACCTGATTTGCTGCACTCTTTATCTTTCCGTGTGCCTCGGAGATGTGAGCGAACATGTCGTGACAAACCTCTTTTTGTTATTCCTGGTAGTAATACTTGTTATGCTGGTAATAGTTTCATTAGGCGTGCGTGTCGCTTTTACAATAGCAACCTTCAAGAGTTAGATATCTTTAGTACAACCATTAATACCTTCAAGAGGAGATGTTTGGAGATTGTAAGCAACAAGCAAAATATTAATTAAATATTGTCATTAATGTTTATATTTATGAAGCCAAAAATATAAAATGTAACTGTTGTTAGTTTTAAAGTAATTTCAGCTTAGTATTTTACTTAAAATTATAAATGCTAACTAACCTTGTCTTATTTCAACTTGTGTTATTACACTTAAGGTTTTATGAAACTGTAAGTTTAAAAACATAATAATTAAGTTGTATTATTTTTAAGTAAATAACTGTTTGTTTCTAAATTCAATAAATAAAATAAAATAAAAAATAAAATAAATTATCTTTTTCCTCAATTAATTCATACTCTGATATAATATAAAATGTATTATTGTTTGTTTGTTTGTTTGTTAGGGGTACTTAAATAAATTTACTCCTACTTGGACTTTTGAAAAATTCTTTCACCTTTAGAAAACTACGTTAACTAGATGCGACAAAGGATGGTTAGGCACTTATTACCATTGCGGAAATTATCTTATTTTCACGGCAAAGTTTAGCAAACTGCGGTTACAGAAATAAAAAAAAAAGTTACAATATAGAAGGTACTAAAATATTAAAAGTTACACTTTTTGCCAAGGAAAAGCATTTTCCACTAAAACCTTTTGAGCTGTGGGTGACGCCGCGGTACATAAAGCTAGTTAACTCATAAGCCAATTTATTTTCTTATCAATAACATAATAAAAACGTACTAATTATATCCTGAAACAATGAGTTTTAATTTAATCTGAAATAAATAAATAAATAAATAAATAAATAAATCATTTATTTGCCATTAAACAAGGTTTACAATGGATGGTCATTAAATTATTATGCATACAGATCGCTTGCTTAGCCAAAAAAAACTTTAGCATGCAAATATAATAGTATTAAATAACAGACATACACATTTCAATTTCATCACAAAATATCAAAATTTATACACACACATAATCAAGAAAAGAAAAAAAAAAAAAAATGTCTAGCAAGTGTCAATAAAATCAAACTTAAATTCTATTCGGTGCTAGTGGCGGGAAAAACTACCAATTCTATTTAAATTTTAGAATGTCTTTAAGTGAATAAAAGTTATGTTCTTGCAACCAATTCCGTAAGAGTTTTCTAAATCGAGTGAGTGGTTGATCTTTAATTGATTGTGGTATTACATTATACACTTTTACACACATCGCGAAACAATTTTTTTTATATCTAGCACTGTTAGGGACCGTTTTTAGAACAAGTAGGTTAGGATAGCGCATGTTATCGCGATTCGACACTTCTCTCGCCTGTGTGAATAGTTGTGGATGCTGTTTCACAAAGTTTGCAATTTCAAACACGTATAAGCAAGGCAGAGGTAAGATATTCAGCTTTTTAAAATGTGGTCGGCAGGATTCATCTGGGGCAATACCAGTAATAGCCCGGATACATTTTTTTTGAGCAATAAAAACTTTATTACTTTGTGTGCCATTACCCCATATAATGAGACCGTATCTGAGAATGGACTCCACATACGCATAATAAGCTATGACTGCAGTTTTTTGAGATGCCGTTCTTGTCAATTTGGACAATGCAAAGGTAAAGCTATTAATTTTGTTGCATACTTTATCCTCATGCTCTTTCCAATTTAATTTTTGATCCATGATTATGCCTAGATAGGTCACAAATTTTGTGTGTAGAAGTGAGTGACCATTATAACTTATTTCTGCTAAATGTTCATGTAAGTTAAAATTAATGTAATTAGTTTTGCTGATATTAACTCGTAAATTATTCCGATTAAGCCAGTTTGTAGTTAAGTTTAAGGTATTTATGATTTCTGTTTTATGATATTCGATAGATTTTTTTTTAGGTGTAGAAATTAATACTGTTATGTCGTCTGCAAATAAGATTGTTTTGTGATTTATCAAGCCAGGAAGGTCGTTTATGTATAACAGAAACAGTAGAGGCCCTATTACGCTGCCTTGTGGCACTCCAGTCCCATTTCGCTTATAAGTTGATTTGTAACTATTTACTTGTCGTTTAATGTCAATATTCGTTATTTCTACGCATTGCGTTCGATCGTCTAAATATGATTTAAACCAGTCTAGTGCTGAAAATAATAATATATTAATTTGAATACTATGGTAACAACATTCCTCCTGCGGCTAGGCCTAAAAGTTTTCCCGGTGGAATTTAGTAGCTATAGCTAAAATACAACCATCAAATTTTGTATTACATAATAATACTAGCAGATCCGGCTCCTACTACGCGTGGAGAAGCGTTTTCAATATGTTCGACACTGCGTGTTTTCCATACAAACCGGGCGAACGAAGCCGCGGGCACAGCATACATAATAATACCAGGTGTAAGGGACAGCGTACCAGAAACTGATAGGGGTTGCTCGGTCAACATAACTGAACAACTTCCACCAGGAAATTCTTTCAGGAAATAATAATTATTTTTTACTTTCCCATACAAAATGACCACCTCGATCAGGCAATTTGTATGGAAAAGCAAAATTTATATTTCATTTCTTGAAAGAATTTCATGTTGATAGTTGTTCAGTTTCATTGACTGAGCAACCCCTATCAGTTTGCGGGAAGCTGTCCCTTACACCCCGTATATTATTTCTATTTTCTTAACCATCTGCTAAACATACTCAAAAGCTAAAAATATTATGCGAATCTCATACAAATCATATAACTTTTTTCTCTATAATGCCCATTACCCATAGAGCGTTGAGTGAACGAGAGCCAATGAGCGAGTGAATGAATGATTGTTTAATGTAGCAGAAGTGAGCAAATTCGTTTTTAAACGGCTATCAGCCGGTCATTAAAGCGGGTAGATGGCACGCACATGCGGAACCGTCTAATAGTGAGCCATTTTCGGAGTAGGGCGACCAAATTTCCAGCAATATGTGAAACATAACGAATCACTTTTTTTAGGGTTCCGTACTCAAAACGAAAAAATGGGACCCTATTACTGAGACTTCGCTGTCTGTCTATCTGTCCGTCTGTCTGTCCGTCTGTCACCAGGCTGTATCTCATGCATGAACCGTGATAGTGAGACAGTTGAAATTTTCACAGTTTAATATTTAGTGGTAGGATTCAACATTTCTTATTAATATCAACTTTTTGAAAAATCGATAATTTGGGAATTCAACCCCATGTCCTGAGGGTGAACTGAGAGTGATAAAAAGCTAATAATATCAAACCCTGTACCCAGACCATACAAGTAAAAAATTACAACTTTCGACCCTTGGGTCGTTCTTCAGAAATGATTCTTCGGGTCACTTTAGTGGCGAATTTTTTTTGTGCGTTTTTGCCATTTTTTTATATTGGAGAATAATAAAGAGATCAATAAAAGTTTATTTACAAAAAATTACTCATATCTAACCACAGGTTACAACAGAATTAATTTTCGAAATTTTCGATGCCACCAAACGTGACATATTGTGCCACTCAAGTGACCTTGTTATTATTATGAGGAAAAAGTGAAAGATTACCACCGTCAGCATGAGTTTAATATCCTTTTTGATTACTTTTAATGATATTATAACAGTTTGTTTACTTCAAAAACTTAAATGCGAACTGCAAATCTTATCCTGAAATCTCTTACATTATAATAAGTAAACGGAAAATCCCTTCAAGGCATAGTCGCAATTTCTGCAATTATTACCGTTAAATGGAAACCTTCCAACTGGACCATCCCGTATCGACCCCTGGAGAAATCGACCAAGCTACCACTAAAATCACCACACCATTTTGTGGTGATTGGAGAAAGCTTAAGGATGTTCAAGCCAAGAACAAAATGCAACCACTACTCCCACAACACTTGCGAGACCTGCTAGAGGAAAAGAAGCACACCAGAAAGTTCTTCACCAGATTCCCTCCATTAAAGAACTATCTCAACCACCAACTGAATCGAACATGAGTTGAGGGAAATCTACCCAAGAAGACCGTTTAAGCAATCACCCAAGTCTTCAACGGAATCCTCAGAACTGGTCATTTCCACACACCATGGAAAAGCGCAAAAATCATTGTGCTTCCGATGCCAGACAAGAACTTGGCCAACCCGGAGAGTTATCAGCCCATCTTATTGCTCTCAACGCTCTCCAAAGTGTTTGAGCAGTTTATCCTGCCTCACATACCCAAGACCAGAACAGTTCGGGTTTCGCTTAGAGCATTCCACAACTCTCTAACCTGCTAGAGTGACCATGACATAGCTACGAGGATGAACAAGATGGAATACTCGGTGTTCGTAATAATTGACATGGAAAAGGCATTCGACAGGGTGTGGCACGACGGGCTCGTCTACAAACTGTCGAAATCCTCAACACCCAGAAGGATCGTCAAGACCATCGAGTCATTCCTCAGAGACAGGGGCGGGAGTCCCTCAAGGGAGCTGGCTGTCTCTCCCCGGCGTGTTATTCCATCTACACGGATGACATACCCAGAGTGGGTGACGTTTAATTGGCTCTATTCGCTGACGATGCGGCCTTCATCTCAGCATCCTACAAACCACAGCTTGCAGCCAAGAAAATGCAGCCGACGGTCGACGCGCTCCCAGGCTGGTTGAGCCATTGGCGCGTGAAAGCAAACGTTGCCAAGACACAGGCTCTAATCATAGGAAGATGCCACTTACCATCCCCACTTCGCCTCCATGGACAGGAGTTCAAAAGCCCTGTCAAACATCTCGGTATAACCATAGACAGGAACCTCACCATGAAAAAACACGAACGCGGTGGGACAAGTCAAGGCAGCCCGAGCCAAACTGCGGCAAGATAGCAAACTGCCCACGAAAACCAAGCTCAACATCCTCAAAACGTACTTGCGCGCAGGCTGACGTACGCGGCGCCCGCTTGGTACGCTCTCGCGTGCAACTTGTTGAAAAAGAAGATCAGAGCCCAGGAAAACTTAACTGTCCGATCGGCAATAAAGACTCCAATATATATGAGAATAAGATCTCGAGTGGGAGAACATCGACCAGTTCATTGCACGACTTGCCATGAGGTCTCACCCGGTTGGCTTGACCGCGGAGGGTAGCTAAATAAGAACCCAGGGGTAGTTGCAGGCCCCGTGGATTGCCTCTCCAGGGAGCCTGAGTATGTCCGAAGGAGATTTCCGCCAAGGAAGAAGTTCCGGGACGAAGGATTATCTGTCAGCTGTCTGCCAAGACAAAAATGTTCTCTTTAAAACGAAAAGTCATAGTAATAAACGAGCTATTAGACAAGATTATCACTATACGCTTCATAAATAATGTTTTACGTTAATTACTTTACAATAAGAACGCGGTATTCATATGAATTTTGTTTAAGTAATAAGATAAGTCACTTGAGTGGTGTGAAATGTCGCTTTGGTGGACAAAATGCCACCCAAATCACGCCACCCAAGTGACCGAATTTAGGGTATTTTCGCAATTTCTCTCTAAACTATGCAATAAATTCCTTTTTTTTAAATTAATCTAAAATCTCGGTTATATTTACGAGTTAATAATAGTAATAACAGATTCAAAGTGTTACTCTATCATACATTACACATGTCCACTTGAGTGATCTGCGTAGGTAGAAAAATGTTGGTCTCGAAAATTAAGCACCTTCTATTTTTTTTCGGGAACTGCGATGAGTCACCAGTCCTCTTTCCTCAGATGCAATGTCAGGACTGGCAAAGGGCGGGAGTGTTTTCCTGGTCATAGTTAGCTTCGTTGAGACGTAAGAGTCGTTTCAAACCGCGCGCTCAAAAGTCTCGAAAACGTGTGACCGACACAAAGTGCTTGTTTTGTGAATGTTGGTGTTTAAATATGTGTGTAGTTTATTATTTTAAATAAATCTGTGGTTTTCCAGGATCATTTTTATGGGTAAAAAGTACGACATAGTCCAGGTAAATAAATTGCTATAAGCTTTTCAATTTCGGAAGAGCAGAGTGTGACACGCGAAGAACGCTAGTTTTGACCCCGATTTCAGGTTTCTAACTAAAGTTTTGTTTAACGTATTTTGTAATATTATGTTGAAATTAGGAATTCTAGGTAGTCAATTAAACAAACAAACATATAAAAAAGAGTTTTAAGCTGTGCGTTTTATATCATTAGAGTATTAAGCGTGTGACCGAAAATTTCGACCTCTCAAAGAATGACCCCCTTGCCAATTTATAGGCACTGAATTAAAATTTAGCTAAAAGTTCCAACCCTGAGACAGTAGGCAATTACATCGCGGATTGGACCGGAGTTAACCTACTTCCCCCCCTTTCTACTATGTAGTTTATTTAAGCGAATTTTAAGCTTTTTAAGATGTTTTATGTTATTGTCTATTTGCGTACGGTCAAACAAACAATTTACTCTTCTAACCATATTCTCAGAATTTTCTTACGATTTGTATTAACGACCAACCAATCTTCAACAGTAATGGGCACTAAAACCTCATAAGTAATCTGTGACTAAAACTCTCTAGATATGATATGATATAAGCTCCTTGTCCTGCCACTGCGCAGAACTATGGTCACCCCACATCAGCAGTATATTAAGTACTCTCAATAACGCGTCCTGACAATAGCAGAGCGTTTGTCACAAGTCAGGACACAAAGCACAATAATCGAGCACCAACAATTGTGTTCCCAAGTTTGGACATCTGGGGTCTCGCGATACCCTCGAATAAGGGACACCCTATTAATTTATTTTTTTTTGCTTCAATTTCGCTAAGTCATTGTAAAGAATGCGGTTTGAATTTCGAATTTATCATTTGATTCGTTGGCTTTTGGGAGTCGTTTATTCGTAATTTGTGTGGTTTTATGAGGTTTCCATTTTGTGATAAGTAAGCCATTTTTTTTTGTGGTATTCAATATGTCTCTTTTATTATTCGAGTCTATTATAAAGTTCACTTTGCCACGATTCACATTAGAGTCCTTAATCCAGTGCAAAAAATTACAAGTGACTTTTTGCCAAGTCAGTGTCTTAGGCCCGTATTTAAAATCAGCTCTCAAAAGTGACAGCGAGTTTGAGTTCGTATCAGAAATATCATTTCAGTACAAAACGTTATGTCAAATCCATACTTAATATTGCTCTCAATCTTGAGATCGCTTTATAAATACGAGCCTTAATCATCTCATACCTCAAAAACCATGTTAACTTATACCGGGTATAATAAGGGACAGCGTACCAGAAACTATAAGGGTTGCTTAGTCAACGAAACTGAACAAACACCTGGAAATTATTTCAGTAAATAAAAATATTTTTTGGCTTTGGACGAGCTCAAATCTACAAAAGAAAAGCTACAAATCGTCTGATCAAGGTGGTAATTTTGTATGGAAAGTCTTAATTTTTTTTATTACTGAAAGAATTTCCTGGCGAAAGTTATTCAGTTTTGTTGACAGAGCAACGCATATCAGTGTCCCTTACACCCTGTATATTATTCCCACACAATTTCTGGCTACAAGATAAGAAGGCCAGCAAACCAACTAATATCAAATTCACGCTCCAACTCCCCAAACTACATAACACCCAATTTCCGAAACTCCTGACTACGAATACAAGCAACTTCATACAACCAACTATTGGACAAGAACGCCATTTAACTTCAACAGCCAGTAATCATGCCGGCACTTTAAAACACCCTCCGCGTAATTACTGAAACCAACCTATCTTGAACTATTAAACACCTTACTAACACCCGAAAGTTCTTACAACTCTGTCCCAAAGCGCAGGGGTAGGGAGGTCTTGTTAAAATGGTCGTATAGGGTAACACTCCCTGTGCTCGCTACCCTATTAAATGATGGGTAATTTAGGAATACATAAAGTACATAATAGGGTCCTTAACTCGGGCGTAATGAGGCGAAAACGGGGACGTTTACCCTCACAGCTTAATGCACGCACAATCGATCGGATATATATGGAGCAAGTTTTGATATCAGCTTATTGGGGGATAATTTAGGCCCGTATTTATAATCAGCTCTCAAGAGTGACAGCGAGTTTGAGTTAGTTTCAGAAATGTCATTTCAGTACAAAACGACCTGTCAAATCCATCACTTAATAATTCTCTCAATCTTGAGATCGCTTTATAAATACGAGCCTTAGAATTATCGAAACTTCCAAAGGTTACCAATGGTGATACGTACAATGCAAATTCATACGGTTATTTCAACATACTCGTATGATTGCATCACATTTATATTTGGCTCATATAAATAAAAATGTACAAGGAAAAATATAGCATTATAACATAATATTTTTTTATCAATTTAGCAACAGCCTCTGGCTTTAGGTAGTTACTGTAAAATTTAAGATACTTAACATAATGCGATCGGTAATTTTTGTTGTTGAAAAACAGTTAAAATCTCACCAAAATACATTATAATAAAATTCCAACATCCAAATGCATTCATTCAAATCCTTTCATCAAATTTTTATCTCGCTTTTTCAACATAATCTTTTGATATCAAAACTCAGAGAGAGCAGATGTCCAACAGTGATTTTATTGCACTTTAATACCATAAATAATTTGATTAGCGGCATATTTTTCAAGAGATCTCGAGGAAAAAGTAAACATTTAACAATGTCTCGATCAAGACAAGCGTCCAGTAGAAACACGTTCCGAGCTCAATTGTTCACGCGTGCTCGATACACGCAAAAGAACTTTTTGTACCTCTACACCTTTTGATAACTGTCACAAAAACGAAGCGAAAAAACTGCAATAAACAACTTTATTTTAAAATATTATTTT
>JARACY010004175.1:0-28349 GCA_029255725.1 Scrobipalpa atriplicella | reverse complement strand
AGTTGCAAACTTATAAGGGTCACAAGTGCGAAGTACTTTGATGACCAGCTCTTCGGCGACGCCGGGCGGGAAGCCCATATTTTCGTGTGGATCACGAGGAACATAGTAGAAGTCAGTGCTGTAAATATACAATCTTCATTCATAAACTAAAGCTTACGTATAAATTACAGCTTTAAAATCCGGACATGCAACACCCTTACCGTCTTGCTAGAAAGTTAAATATGGTAGACAAGAATCCAAGTATAGACTTCTCATTCACCAGCATTTGTGTGAGAAATTCATCATATTTCATAGGATTGTTTACTCCCGACATTCTAAATGTATGTAGGTACCTATTTAGCAATTTTGGAATTTATTGCAAAATCAACAAAATAAATAAACAAGGATTGGAAATCCAAACCGTCAGTCAGTCACAGGTCACAGCTCACAGTGACAGCTGTCAGTGTCAGTCTGTCAACTAATGTTGCCAGATCTAGGTTATAAAATTGTCGGACATTCCAACTGGGGTTGGGTTTGGGTAGATGCTAGAGTCTGTCTAATGAGTCGTTGCACACGGAAATGGCGCTAATTTTAAAAATCTTTCACAGTTGAACACAGAAAAACTACAATAAAACTATTTTGATACTTTTACACTAAAAAACTATTTTGATATTTCCATACAAATAAAATAAAAGTATCAAAATAGTTTTATTGTAGTTATTCTGTGTTTACATTTAAAGATTTTTAAAATTAGCGCCATTTCCGTGTGCAACGACTCATTAGACAGACTCTAGATGGACCAAGATGGTCCTTGGGTGGAGCAGAGATAGAGCACCACGGAAGTGAAGTGAACAGAACGGACTTCAAACAATAGGCACGATTTTCTTCGGTGAAAGGAAAAGTACAACACAACTTGTTGTTACGAGTAAGTTATAATTATAATACATATTATTGCATCATTGTCGTCTCAGCTGATATACGCCCACTGCAGGACATAGGCCATATATTACATGTTCTAATGCATTTCTTTTAGATTAATGTTCCGGTCAAACACAATAATTACTGACATGACAGCGACAGTATTCACATCACATTGTTGTTTTTGTTGTACGGTACTCCAAATAATCAAATAAATAAGATAATTATCGTATAGCTGGCAACTCAGCTGTCAATGTCATTTCCATTTGTTTTTCTTAATTTATTCTACCTAAAGCAAGGATACTTCAACGTATACTGCCTAGCAAAAATATAATCTGACTGAACCATAAAATGAAATAGGTACACCTCTAACTTTTTGAAATCCTTTTCTAGTGAAATAGTTTGTGCAGTTGCACTTCTATTCTAAGATTACTTTGATATTTTTTTAAGTAATGAGGATGTTTTGTAAATGATACCAGCAATAAAAACGATTCCTACCACTGTCGTATTATTAACAAAAAGTGGCATCACAAAAACCAGTTTTTTAATTTACATTCCCGCCACTTGGAGGAGTTGCTTCGCTTTCGAAAGTTTCACATCCGCACCGCAAGAGAGCGGCGAGGCAAGGCAAGGCAACGTGAAGTAGAAGTAGGCAAAGAAGTCTCGCGCGCGAACTCGGTACGCTGCAGGCGATGACCGCATTCATTTGAGTTTTTATTATATTGTGAGTGTGCTGTCGTGTTCTCCGCTCCGTTAAAGTGTTGCGAAAATGCTGTTTAGGTGAACAATCGGAATATACAAAGTGTTGTGTTTGTGATTTATATTCTTTAGCTCTTCTATCTTTCACTGTCTCTAAAGGTTGTAAAAATGCCTTGCTCAGCGGTAACTCTGTCTATAGCGACCATTACAGCGATTGTGGCTGCTGCATTGATGGCAATAGCATTCTCAACAGATAACTGGCTTTATATAGAAGTAAAGCGCACTAATATTCAGGCAAGTTATTTATTTATTAATTAATTAAATAATAAAACTTTACTGCCTTATCTACGTTAAGTTATTTTAAGCCAAGTTAACTAATTTTGTATATTTCTAAAATATTATACATATACCTACCTAACTATTTAAAACTTAATTTATTTCTACCTACTGATTTAGGTAGGTAAGGTCAGGGATGTTATAAGCCAACTTAGGAATTATGACACAGGCCTGTCAAAATTATGGTACCGCAGCAAAAATTATGGTACGGTTTGATTTTCAGTAAAATAGGTAAAAAAAAAATGAAATTGACGTAAGTTCGACATAAAAAATCTTCTCCGTACCTATTCTACGTTGATTCTACCCCTTTTATTCTACCGGACGCTCACCGAAAGAAAGAAACAAGATTAGGTAAACCTACAATCAATGGCCTATATCCAAGAGAATATAATCACTAGTATGCATCAAAAACAAGAACAAAACGTAATATCTGTTCCATTTCACGACAAATTATGTGGCCAAACTAATGTTTGTATGGTAATTAATGGTAAATGCAAAATTATGGTACTAATGCGTACCATAATGAAGTTCTAGGGTACAGGGTACGAGGACCTGAATTATGGTACATGTACCATAATTATGGTACGTATAACATCCCTGGGTAAGGTCGGTAGTACCTGTAGGTGCAATTTAGACACCTAGACTACCTACAGTACCTACCTACACGAATATTTAATTAAAATATACCTAGCTAAAATTTATAATCTTGAATTTTAAAAGCTAGCTGGCTTTTTACAAAACGTTAAAAACGATGGTCATCATTGAAATCTCCAAACAAACACTTACAACATTTCCTCCCATTCATGTAACAGTGTTAAAAACGAAATAGCTAATCAAATGAGGTCGATATAAAATTGTTAAGGTACCATTGCACGTTCTTTTTTCGAGTCCTTGCCGTGACACCGTTAAAGACACGTTAGGCATAAATATGCACGTATTAAATGGCACGAACAGAATGTGTGCTTAACTGTACTATGCCGTGAGCCGACTCCTGCGCTGCGCACTCATTCGTACCGATAAAGAACTGGAGAATCACCTTCCGTGGAGTAGTTATGTATAAGGTATTTGATAATAAGACGATAGTATGAACAGGGCCTGTGTGGTGCCGGGTTAGAATAGCATCAGGTGTCGTAAAAGGCGACTAAGGGATAAATCCAGGGAATGGACAGCAGCGTTCCCTGTGAATGGAAAACACCAACCCGCCTGCCAAGCGTGGCTAGTATGGCATACCTACCTATGCCCCCAATTTTGGGGAAGCCCATGTCCAGCAGTGGACTCTAGGCTGACAACCCGTCAGCCGTCACTACAGCAAAATACATAATCACCGTAAAAGTAGGTAATAAATAAATACAATACAATACAAATCTGTAATAAATAACCCACAAAACTTGTCAGATGTGGTGGAATGACCATTGTTTAGGCCGTTTTTGCTCTGTCTATCTCATTAGGGATAAAGGCGTGATTTTATGCATATGTGTGTTAATAGACTTTTCCGTGCAAAGAAACGTTATTTTAGCCAGTTTCAGCGCCCTCTGCAGGAACTCACAAGTATTGTGTAAAAATCTCCCATTCCCAAAATTGTAGCTTAAATCATGAAAAGACATTAGAAAATCCTCACTAGTTGGTGTAAGCCTGATCAGATCAGGCACATAAAGCCGCCCTAAAGAATGAAATAACTCGAAGGGTGTCTTTTAAACAAACGAAAGGAGATTTGTTTATTATTCTACCTGGACAGGGACCGGATGTTCTGTATGTTTACGCAGATAAGAATAGACAAAAACGTTTTCGTGTATCTTTTATATTTTGGGTTGCTGGTTAACTTGACGTAGGTAAAACGTTTAACACGAGAAAGGAAAAATAAAAAAGTGAACATGAAGTAAATACTTTTTTTTTTTAAGTAGAATGCCCAATTCGAGGATACATCTTGTAGTGTAGTGTGCATTAAATATGTAGTTGTCGCCCTAAGAAATATTACGTAGAGTCCGTACCAGAAAACTTTACCCTTATGTAGTGTCTTTGTGGGCCTCGATGCGGAAATAGCTTCAACTTAACTAATTTAAGTTTAGTCGTGTCACTTTCTAAAATTTGAAAAAAATAGAGACAGCAAGCAACACAACAGCTGATTATAATTGTGTCAAACTGACGTATAACGCTCAAAATAAGTCTGATTAAGTTGTGATGTGAAAGGGTCCCGACTAAAATGCGTTTCGTTTTGTGCATTCGATCTATGTGACAGGTTAATAATAAGTCCGTCTGTACTTCTGTACTGCCATCCTTTTCTGTTCGTTTGAGATGGAAAGTGACGGGACTAAACTTAAATAAGTTAAGTTGGTTCTGTAACCGAATCGGCAGCATGTCATATATTTGACACTTTTATATGAGGAAAAAATTAGTTCCATCTGTCACCGCAGGTAAAGTTATATGGAACTGACTCTAGTTTGCACTCACTCAACATGTTAAAGTATCTTTCATGAGCAACGTGAAAAGATTTAAGAAATCGTCGAATGCCGATAGCACCTTGTCACCAATATACTTACTCCATCTACGTCACCAACAATGGAAGATTAAACCTCGACAACCTGCTTTCTTGGCTTGACGCCACCTACCTACTTCTCACGACTCCCTCTGAGTAAGAACATATTTTTAATCCTATTCTGATACTAGGTACGTAGAATACAATGATGACGAATTTGTAGCTAACGAATTTCATATTATTATTTTAAAATTCGTCCCGCCCGACACTAAGATTTCTTTAAAAAAAAAGGATAGCTAGTAAGATATATAAAAATAGTAGAAAAGTAATTTAATTTATTACCAAAATGGTAGATTTTTTCATTAAATTTCCACCCTAAAACAAAAGAGACGCGCTGAAAATAAAAAAAGAAAAGGGATTACTTTTTTTAAATGGCAGAGCATATCGTCACCTTTTTGGTAAACTTGCGAATCTGCTTTTTTGCAACTGTTCAGGAGAGCCAAAAAACGTGCGAAAAATCGAAATTTATTTTTTATTTAGTTGGCGCCACAGACATTCGATATATTTTTTTATGCAAAGTATTATAAAAATTGATGCTCTATCTTATGAATACACTTACTTTGCAATACCTACTTTATTAGATTTGCGAGTTATTGCACATTCGCAAGTTTGCATCTCCATACAAAACCCAATTTGAATTCAATTTTCAACCATGGTAAACTAACGAAAGTGGTGGTTTCGCAAGTTTGACACTGAACATCATGTATATTTATAATTCGTCAAATGGTAAATATGCGAATAGACGTTGATATGAATCTTAAATAAGTTTAAAGCTCATAAAATACTGCTACGTGCTCGACGTTACGATCCAGACATTGCGGAATTGAGTTTCGAGATTGGATAAAGTTAAACGATTAAGCCGTTTTCAACTCAAATCCTGTCTACTCTCTCACAAACATCATCACCGCACCTAGTTTTAGGACGTCTTACTAAGTTTTCATGAGGACACTACGATTGCCGATACGCGTTCTCCAGTCTAGAACTTTTTTGACCCAACGGTTATCAATTTTACAACAGACAAATGGATGAGAACGGTTGAAGACCGAGCTGATAAGCCTATGTCCAGCAGTGGACTGATGCAGGCTTGTGATGATGTAGAGCTGTTAAGCTGATTTACAGACTTCTTCTTTATAAACTCTGACTTACAAGCGTCCACAGAACACGACTAACGGCGTTTAAATCTGCCTGCAAACTAGCAAAGTCCAGCCCTGGGTTTCTTTTCATCGGCCGCGAAGCGATTGGGGAGGCTCACCTAGTGCACTCCAACCAGGATGGCTGTTCCGCTTGGTAGGTCAAATCCTTGGTGTAGCTGCTCACTATTTTGACTATTTCACGTGAAGTGTTTTCTTTAGTATCTTGGGGCCGCGGCTGGTTGGCTTTCGCTCATGAAGGACCGGGCCTGGAGGCCTCTCTCGATGATTATGATGATGGCGTTTGGTTCAGTGCAGTTCGCCACCAGGTATTCGGTTAGAATCCGGATTGGTCTGAGTCCCTTTTTGGGACAGCTGCTCGTTCTCTCTTTTGTCTTGGGGCCTGAGTGCGCTTCAAACTCTCACGCAGAGGAACCCACTCTTGTGGGGTGCCGATTGCAATCTTCGAGTCTGTGGGTGATCTACAAAGTGGCTGGCCATGGTCTCTGTTTTCTTGAGAAGGGGCCTTTCTGCGGTGTCTTCTCAGTTTCTTCTTCTTCCTGGTTGGGCTAGCGGGGTAGTTGGCGGTCATCGCCATCAGGGATGTTGCTGCATTGGCTTCTCCATTTGTCACCGCCTTCTTTCTTTTTGGGACAACTGGTGGTCTCGTATGAGGAGCTGATTCGACCCGCTTGTTGCGCATCTAACGCTGGAACACGGGGCACGACACTGCTTGCTTACATACGGCTGAAAGGGTCGCTAGCAGGTTGGCTGGCTGTTTTTGGGGGCAATAGGTTGCGGTGTCGGTATAACGTGCTGCGACTTGCTCGAGTTTAAGACAGACGCCAATGCTTCAGTGGCATATGTGCTGGGAGACTGAAGGCGCGGAGATGTCTCCATGTGTGAGTCCAGGCATGAAATGGAGAGGCTTGGCGGCGTCTTCCCGTTTTGGTCCTGTCGGGACTGGACAGGCCCGTAGCATTGGCGTCAGCGTCATCGAGGACGATAACAACGAGTAGGAGCGCTTCTTGGCGTGCGGGTCGCAAGTCAGCTACGCTCTCTTCTGTGCGTCGAGGGATGCCTGCCTTGATCTTGCTGTAGATAGTGCTCGAGCGGGGGCTGCTGAGGCAGCCGAGGGAGTGAGCGGCGACGCGAGTAGCTTACGAAACTGCTAGGGTTGTCCACGGGTGTTAGCGGTGTTGGTGGTTGCAGATGTGGCAGCCAGTATCCGCTGCAGGGTGGCGTTCCTGTGTACCGCTGCTTGTGGGCGAGTTTTTTTCTTTAGGGGTGGCATCCTTACTATAAAATTATATTGCTCAAGATCGATTTCGGCCACGGCAACTGCTTCAAATTAACACTTGGCGTTCAAGTACTCATTGAAGTTGTAACTGATCAGCGAAGATGGACGGGCTTTCCGTTCATCGCGTATCAAGCTCAGAGCAGCGATGGTTTCAAAATCTTGAATTTTGGATTGGTGAGCCAGGGATCTCCATTCAGGCCGGTTACCAGCCTGTCTTTCCCACTGCGGAAGCTCTATGCTACACCACTTCATGTGACGCTTTAGCACATCTTTATACCTGAGAAGTTGGCCACCAGGCTTACGCTTGCAAGTTCACTATAACAGATGCGCTTTGCTACTCGCTGATCCGTCATCCGCGAGACATGTCCACACCAACGGAGTTGTCGCCGCACGAGGTAGGTTTCAATGCCTTCGACTTTGGCTCGTATTATAACTTCCGTATTCCGCACACGGTCAGACCATCGGATGTTAAAGATCTTGCGCAAACATTTGAGATGAAAGCAGTCCAGTGAGCCAATGTGATGACGGTAAACGATCTATGTCTCAGAAGAGAACAAAATATTGGGCGGCACAATTGACATATAAATTGAAATCTTTTTGGCCAGCTTATGGTCTTGTGAGCTGAAAACTCGTCTATTTAGCTTACCGAAAGCTGCTGCTGCAGCACCAATTCTGGTGTTGACATTAGCATCGAGATCGCATTTTGATGTTATTGTTCTCCGCAGATAACGAAACTTATCTACCTGCTTCAGCACGTCTTCGCCGAGGTTAATGGCCAGTATCTCACGACCGTGGACGTCTAGTGACGTAGTGACATCACTTCCGTCTTCTTGACACTTACCTTCAAGCCAAATTTTCGGCAGGACTCGTGAAATTTCGCCATAAGCCGCTACAGGCCGACGGGGATTCAGCTACAAATCACAAGTCACTTTTATGCGAGCTTTCAGTCAGGCCAAAGTAAAAAATTTCATCCGTGCGGAAACAGAAACAAACGTCAAGAAACAAAACCTCACAAACTACCACCGTGAAGTAAAACACTTTCACTACTTTTTATTTTTACTTTCTACTTCTTTTTTCTTTCTAGAACCCCTGTTACTTTACTACTCCTGGATGGCCGGCACGGTACGGTTTATTTACCTATCCCTTAAATGACTGTACTCTTTGGTCTTGTATTTGGTGTAACTACTTGTAAATTTGGTTGGTATTAACTTGAACATTAATAAGAAGCTTAGGTTATTCCATCTTCACCCTGGGACTATTCCTTTGTTAAGTTGTTTATATTATAAATTTAGATTAATGACTCGAAGAAGAAGAAGAAGAAGAAGAAGAAGAGTTGCTTAGCGTACGCAACTTCGTCCAAACTTATCCGGGCAAGTCCTCTACGTAGAAGGCATGTAAGGGCGCCTCTAGATTTTATCGCGAGAATTTGGTTGAGGTGCTCAGAAAGCGAATAGTTGGCTAAAGAAGTTCTTTACTTCCAAGAAAATCTCTGGTTTTGCGGTAACCATTCTCCGCTAGTGTTGTCATCTTTGTCAGAAGGCTTCTTGACATAACACTTGATCCCGGGTTCTGCTCGATTCATTGTTGAATCAAGAGTGTAGTGAAAGTGCGAAGGTCACGTCATACCAGTTTGGTAATACATCAATTAAGTGTCCGGTGTTCGATCAAAGATAGCGATACGGGAGTTTATCTTGGAAATATTGATTTCTTGTTGTCAGCCTCATATCGCACAGCTGTGTGGCCTCTTTTTGTAGGGACCACTTAGTTGAAGAAGAAGAAGTGGAAAGTGGAAACAGTAGTGGTGAAACTACAGTGAGTAACTAAGTGTTCTATTGCAGTGTCAAATTTTGTGTACGGTGACAAGTGAGATGAGAACGGAGTGAAATTCTGTGGCATAAACGAAAGGTTTGAAGACCAAAAAAACGCCGTTGGTCAAGAACAGTACACGCTGTCACATGTTTTGTAAGTCAGAGGTAACAGATAAGAATTTTAAATTGGTGTTAGCGTCTAATTTTATCCAATCCCGAAACTCAAGCCCGCAACGTCTGGAACGTAACATCAAGCACGTAAAAATATGTTAGTTCAGTTTTTAAATTCGGTCGTAGAGAGATATAATATTTCGCAGTAAAAACGCGAATTTAACACATACGATAGTATACCGAAGTAAATTTTATACATCTTGATACAAGTATACACCGTAGAAAACTAGCGAATCTGGCATATTCGTTATTTTACTGTGGTGAAACCATGCATGCCCAATCAAAACTGTGCCATAGAAAACTAGCGAATATGACATATTCGCAATTTTACTAGAGGAACCTTTACTCATAGAGTGAATTAATTGATAGTGGTAAACCTGCCTATATGGCTTTTCGTAAATTTACTGTAGTGAATTATTCAAAAAAGTTCACTTTCGCATTTTTACACCAACTCTAACTCCCGTTCTATCAAAGCTACGTTTCTGAAAATTTGCCACGACGTGTGTTATTTTATTTGAACTACATTTCGCTTAAAAAGTCATTTTTGCAATTTTGACACATTCGCAAGTTTACCAAAAAGGTGACGATATGTCCAAATCGTAAATGTTCCAACTATCTACCCGATATCTATTATAGTTTCTTTCTTTGCTTGTTTTTAGACCGTAACGATGACATAACATGAGCTAACTAAACTAAACGCATCAGGCCCACTCTGCTTCTAAAACAAATAAAGCTAATCTTGGAAAGTGTGGATAATCTCCATTACCTTTCACATCGACTCTTCCACGGCTCATAGTTTTACGGCCTTTCACTGAGTTCCTATGAACTTAGGCCAAATTCCGGAGCGTGGTGAGCCAAAATTATAATTTGCTATAGTGTCGATCTGGAACATTACTTTGACGTACTAATGCAAAAACTTAAAAGTCGTTCAAATACTTAGAACGCTAATATTTTGTCACTAGTTAGTGTACCGTACCTACCTACTGTAGAAGTTGTCGATTTTGTCTTATAAAACGACATTGCATTCGTATTGCAATAAACTGTGAACAAATATAATTTCACGCTCTCGCTTAAAGGGATAACACTGCGATTGATTTGATTGATTGATTCAATATTGATTCACAAATCATTCAGATGTGAAATGAAATGAACCCAACATTCCGCTACTTAGAACGAATCTCGCAGCGAAACTTACCTACCTAAAAGGTTCGAAAGCATTTTCTGTTGACTTACCGTTTTATGACGTTTCATAAGTAGTATCATTGGTGTTATTTTCTTCGTGTCTTGTTAGATCATCAACTTTCTTGGATAAGTCAAATATTATGACTTCCTACCGACTAGGTATGTGGGTTGTACCTATCCATGATCATAATTATGCATGACTATTTAGAATACCTTTACTCGTAGAATTTGTTCAACATCTTTGTCCTATAGTCTTATGTTTGATATTAAAGGCCTAGCTTTCACTTATTTTGGATTCATACTTCTTTCTTCGGTTCATTTCAAAACTGTAGGTACTTGCATTATGAAGTAAAAATTATTCCTTGCTATAATTTTCACCAATATGACCAATCCAATAGCAGTTTCTCTATTGACCTAAGCGACCTGTTCGTTCCTCAACGGTTTGCTTATCATAATTTCTGTTGATGCAATGCTAACGGTCTGAAACCGAACGTACCTACTATTAAAATTATATTTACAAGACCTACCTAACTAACGTCAAAAATGATTCTTGTGACAAAATATCTTGCGTAGGTAGGTACTTATTTTTTCTACAATAGTATTAGAATTAGGCAACGGATTTAGGTGTTACTGGTCAAAGTTACCAGCTCTTTGGTCTTGAAATCGAAGTCTCGAACAAAGATTTCGTAAAGTCAGTTGATTGGTTTTTGCACTTCTTCATTTTATTAAATACTGTATTATCATAATCATAAATACAATCGTCCTGATCATTACTGTGATGTACTCACACTAGAATAACTTAATTTTAATTTTACTAATAACTATGGATGTATTTTCCGAAATAAAATTATTTTGAATTTGAAATTTGAATTACTGTTTATTAGGTATCATTAGGTAGGTAGTATAACTAAGACCAACTTCTTGTATCAAATACCTGCATATCCGATTTAATACAAACAAGGCACCTGCAATCGTTGCCTGCCATGTTGCAGTAGATGATAAGAAAGTGCAATCGTGGCAATCATAATTGTACGCTATCACTACGGTTCGCGTGCTACCTCTCGTCACTACTTGGAGTGAAACTTGTCACTCCACATTATATCGGGCACGAGATATCATCAATGGAATTAAGTCGTTACATTGAGCACTCACTAGTTTCTGCTTGCATTTTAATTTAGTTTAGTTTTAGTCTACACTCTTATTAAATTTCTCTTTTATCTGATACCTAGAGGCGTGTTATAGTGTGTTATATAACAATTTTGGAAATCTAGTCGCGAATGTAACCGTGTTTTTTAATTCAGTTATTTTTTTAGCATACTGTACTTACTAATTTCCCTGTATTTGTCTCTACTTATGGGTTCTGTAGTGTTTTGTAATTTTCAACCCATTCCTTATTATATTGCGAACAATGTGTGTGTTAAAACAAATTCTTGCTAGTAACATTTTGATGACGAAGTCTTATTTTCCTGATTTCGTAATCGATGATACAAAAAATATTTTAAAAAAATACTTAAAACTCTTTTTCGCACATCACTGTAACAATGACATTTATGTGCGTTAAAATTATTCAGAGGCTTTGACGTATTTTCTAACGCATTTCTGACTCAAAACCAAATAAAACTAGTTAAAATTCTCCCGGTCTTTATTCAGACACCAAGGCCTGCATTTTTCTCCGAAGTAAAATGCTTGGCTCCCATTGTCTTGTGTGCCACATTTATTTTCATAAAGCGGTTTAGCCAGCGTCCTGGGTAGGTACGTTTGTTTCTTACTTCTTTTTCTGTATTGTAAAAAAGGACAGAAGGTTTGAAATATCGGCCTTGTTATGAACTAAAGGTGGATGGATATAGTACGTACTACGTAGACTGGTTAGCTATAAAATTGCTTATAGATGTAACAGATGCTACAAGCAGGTGTAGAATTATTTCTGAACTTGACGATTCTGAGTGGGTGTCGTATAGGTAAGGTTAGTTAAATAAGGTGACAGGACAGATTTTAATTACAGTAATACTTATGTAAATTAAATAAGGTAAAAATAAATTGACAAGTTTTCCATTTATTTCATTATTTTTTGATACACGTAGAGTTTGGATGTAGCTATTTAAGCTTTTACCTAGCTAGCCTTTGTGTAAAGTAATCCATAGTATTCTAAGGCTCGTATTTATAAAGCGATCTCAAGATTGTGAGCAATATTGAGTGCGGATTTGACAGGTAATTTTGTACTGGAATGACATTTCTGATACGAACTCAAACTCGCTGTCACTCTTGAGAGCTGATTATAAATACGGGCCTGAGTAACAATTCTACCTTATTAAACAATTTAAATTTATTGTCTCTATCTCTTCCTCTCTTAATAAGTTACATGTGGTCCAAGCTGCCTTCCAAGGTTGTCAAGTTTTTTACTCGAGTACGTATGAGTAATAATGATCTGTAGGTACATCTGCTTTATGATTAGGAAATGCTAACTACAACTTCCTTTGAAGTAGTGTGTTTTATATCTATATTATGAGGTTATTAGATAGATAGGATATGTACATAATTTATGTCTCACATCTGTCATAATAATATAAGATACCGAATAAATGAACTATCTCGTTACATTCTCTGTAAAAATCCTGACGACGTACATATAGGTACTAGAACGGTTTGTTATTGTAATTTTAACTGACTTGACTTCGACAAGTAGAGTGCTCCTCAACATCGCAGGTAGCTGTAACTATGCAGCAGGTGCGTTTATTATACCATACCTGTTCACTGAACAGTGTTCAGGCAGGTAGGTACACGTATGTATAGTAGTGGCCCCAGGCCTCGACTGCGGTCGGGGTGAATACCTGCGCCCGGCATTGCAAGGTGAACGGGACGCGTGCACAGGGATACATACCTATAGTTCTCGGCAATTAACTTGACAGAATACCAAGGCTCAGAATAATAAATAGTATCTAACCATAGTTTGCGGCCATGGTTTGCGCATCGAAAATTCAATCTTCAATTTAAAATTTTCAATGAAAATTTGATGATTTTGCTGGGAGAACTTAGGATGAGAGAATGGTGTTGTAAGTTTTGTATACGTTGATTGATCTTTTTGCGCCTGATTCAACTCTATGTAATGTAAGCGGTGGTGGTCGAAAACATGAATTTGTTTACATATAATTTTGGTGTTTTTGGTTCCTGTTTAATCTAGCGCGTGTAACATTCATTATACCTATACATCGTAGCCAGGTTTCGTCGATACAACAGCAGCAGAAAAAAAAGAATTGCATCCATATAGTCTATAAGATAATACTAATATTATTCTGCAATATTTCCACCGTAAGCAGAATACAACAAAAATACGCTCTGACATAGCTGCATTCCACAGCTACATGCCCAATCATAATTTCTGCGTCTGCGCACGGGGTAAAACAGATATTTGCATAAATACTTGCAGCTAGATTCCATTACCTACCCATTTACTGACGTGAGTTTGAATTGACGACTGGTTTCGCTTATCTAAATAAAAAGTTAGAAAATTCTGTTCTAATCTTTTAGTTTCAAGCAAAAGACTTCAACGCGTTCGCTTTTCTTGTGGTAGAATGTTGAATTTTCTCCTAACCAACATTATTTAACTTACCACGTTGCAACAATGGTATCGATTTGTTTGCGCAAAAAAACACTAAATCTTAACTAAAATCGTCAACTGGTGGTAGCAATTCGTGGTTGCAAAATACACGACTTAACTAATATAAGTCCATACCTGTCACTTTCTATCATGAGAGAACAGAACGGGATGGCAATAATTTTAGTTGAGATTTAGTTAAGTCGGGATGGTTACGAATCAGGCTATCCTGAGAGAACAGAAAGGGACGGCAACAATTTTGGTTAAGAGTCATGCTCTCCACGACGTCTCCACGAATCAATAGTAATGTTAGGTTTTTTGTATTAAATTGCAGTCAGCAGCTGTGGTTAGATTGTAGTATTGTATGATCAAATCGATCAAGGTCTTTTTTCAAGTTTCAACAATGAGCTGACAAAACTTTTTATTTCATGTTTTGAATAACAGTAGTATTTCGATAACTAAATCAGTGATTTACTGTTTCATTACAAATCCAGTTAAAGAGTCTTATTAACCGTTGTTTACCTTGCTAAATATTGTCTTGCGATCTCTGTTTTGAAAATGGCATAACCTACTCGGTGATACAAGGAACTCGTGACAGCAGTTTAGCGAAGCATCGTTGCAATTTTAAAGTAGAAAGCAGCTCATTCAACGTAATACCTTACATTTCTTAAGTATACTTATTTGAATGGCTCTTTCCGTGTTACTCTGTCATGTTACACAACAAATTATTATAACAGAATCAAATGTGTGTGTTAATACGTTCCTACTAAGTATAATTTTCGAGTTTATTGTTGTTATCATCTGCAGTAGGTACCTAAGTACTTACTAAGTTTTAAGGTTCCGTCGATACAAGGTAAAATATAGTCTCTAGTTTTTTTCCAATAATATGAAAAAAAAAGCAAAAGAGGATGGTTTTAGTTCCAACAGAAGTTTATAATTTGTACTTACCTAAAGTGAGACAAGTATAGACGCACTTCGTTTTGTACACGATAAAAAGTGGACAAACATATGACATGCCCATTGTTGACGCACATTTCTTAAACCCGCTGTTCAATTTTAGCAAACGAAATGTTTACACGGTGACAGCGAGCGAAAGTGTACAGACAATAGGTGGTTCGCAATTAGCGGTCGTGGGATGCGCCGGAGTCGAGAAAGTACCTACCTATGGCCGAAATTCAATCGAGGTGACAGCTATGTCATATTCGTAGTGACAGCTGGCCAAGGATGTATGCGATGGAATGCGAATCCTACTTTCCTGACGAGTGTCCTAGAATATCGCTGGTTGTTCTTCGTCATCATATTACATATTATCATCTTCATTAATTAAGTGAATAATGATATTCGCTGCAGTAGATTGAGTAGATGAAGTTACCTCCAGTTCTGTCATTATTTCGTCTTTTCTTTGACTTCCTTTACATTCTTTCCTTCTTTGACTACGTGACCGTGACGTGACCATTTTGTTTTTTACCTTTTTATCAAAATTGATCAGATAGGTAAAGCGATAAAGCACGTCTTGTGTTTTTCAAACAGTTTATTCAATTCATTATTCAATCTCTGTAGAAAAGGCATTAAAAGTTATGTACACATTTTACGCGATAGTTCAACAATGATTCCATCCATCTACACATTTTTTTGTTGACATTGCTAAAATGCTACAAAAAGATATTTTATAATCGTTGACAGCTACATGCCTCCACGCGAATGCTTATACTTACTTGCTTATGCCGAATTGTCATTATCACCTTCTGCTGCATTGCATTGCAATATGGAATATTTCAACACAGTCGGTGTGTTTTGAAGGAAATGTCGCCACTCATGTGTTACGCACGCTAGTTGACTTGTAGTTTTTTTATTTTCTAATTTACATACCTGCTGATTGAAAGAGGAAATGGTATTGCTGCTTCCTCTTACGCACTTATTATGCAGTTCTTCTATCTCTGAATCTCTTTTTGTTTTAGATGAGGACACGTAATCAGTAGATTAGTTTTACGGTGATGGAAGATCTGCATTATCATCCAAATCATAGAAAGTCCAAACACCTATTGACGATCACTTCAGTTTTATAATCATAATTAATAATTCATCAGCCACTTCTTACTATTTGGTTATCCACAGTCATAGGTATGTTTAAATTATACTCCGAATCGAAAATCGGATACGAGTGATATTTGCACACTTTCTTCAGACTTTCTCGTTGGCATTCGACACCGGTGTAAAAACTACGAGCGATGAACTCTGCAAGTCAAGGAACGTCGCGCTCGAACGCTCGATCTATCGATATTTTTTCACAACACTTAATGCTCAGGCACTACGGCTCATTATCGCGTTAGGTAACTAGAACTAGTGTGGTGCATACTTGCGCAAATCGTTCGTGGGAATACGATTCGATTCTATATTTCTCATGGTGCAAAAATGTCATATACGAAGTTGAAATTGCTGCCAGCCAGCACGTGTCGGTTTATTTTCATAGCGTCATCTGATGTTTTGTGGTATGTAGATAATAAACAAAAAATATATAAGTATAAGTAGGTAACATAATATTTGACATGTTTACTAAAGTTACATGTTACACTATTGATATAATTTTGATAATAAGTATTAAATAGATTATGTGTTTGCAGTTTGCAGCTAGCTGTAGGTAGATTATGTTATGTACAGGAGTTTCAAATTTGGGATGATTTTGATCAATCACTGCAGACCTACTCGTATGTACCTACAGTTTCAATCACATCATTAATTGAAATCTCTATCTTTGAGTCTATTGTAGAATGGTATTATGAAGTCCATTACAAATGAATTCTCACAAATTTTCCGCCTTCATAATTGCCGAGCCTTTGTCTAGCATACCTTTCCCCTCTGTGAAGTGGCAACCGGTTTGAGACGGCGGCGTAAACACAGCTATACCAATGTAATGCCATGTACAACCACCAACCAATCAAGCTACACGATTACAGTAGAAATATCGACTCTAACATCTGGAAATAAAGTCGTCTGAAGATCCGTGTTCAACATGTCTTGTTGTAGACAAGTTTGTCTCAAGATTGACTTGGGTGAAAACATGCACGCAGATTGCTTGAGGAACGGAAAACTGCGTGTTTCTTTCAACACTGAGTTAGAGAAGAAACAGGGCTGGCAAATAGACACGTGCCCAGGATCGTGACATGTTCGAAGAATGTGGTTTCTCGTTAAGTAAACGATGTTATTGGAGGAAAATTCCTTTTTACCGAACCCAATATACTATGTATGAATGTCGCTAAATCTGAAAAAAGACGCAAATTATCTAGCTCGATCGATTATAGTTCAGTAGAGACATTCGGAGCGAGAGATCGAATAAATGTTATTTTGGGTGACAACGAAAATTCAGGAGTCCAAAATAAAGGCTAAAAATCTTACACCAAGTGCTTCTACATATTATGCCAGCGCTTATAACCGATGACGCTGCAAGCAACATGAATGCCAACTACATTCACATGAATGTATCTAATATGAGATGTGCTTCTTATTGTTAGAGAGGACCACAATGGGAAGTTGCCTGTACAATAATTGATATAACTCATTGTCACGTTGCAATGTAAAGGAATAGGAAAAACATTATACTTATAAGGGCGTACGTACGTAAAGGTTGTTTGTGGTCATAAAAACATCGATCGATATAATAATGTAGGAGATTGTATGAAATGTCCCTTTAGGACCATTCGGTCGACTTCTTAAAATGTTGACTTCCCAAAAAGTTGAGTTTCCTAAAATGTTGATTCCTAAATTTCTAAGTTCTGTATCTTATCTTACAATCGAATGATGACAAAGTGCGATCAAAGAATTTATCAAACACCAATTTCTAACAGACGTCATATATGTGGAGATCGTTTTAGCAGTGGCGTAGCAATTTTACTAAGTTCCAGGCCTACCAATTCTAAGCTGCGTAACTTTGTAGATATGAAGTTCAACTATACTTTGATAGAATAAATGTAAACTATTCCACTGTAATATTCTCATTCTTTCGCAACTTTTGCTAAAACGGGTAATATTAGATCTTTCATTTATGTCAGCTTAGGAATCCAATGTGACGGGCTTTGTCCAGCGGTTGTGACAGAACCGGTCCCAAACTAGTTTTTCCGTTGTTCGATATTTATTTTGTGAGTGGGAGGCCTGGGAGGGACGAACTCGAGTCCTGTTTGGGTAATTACTAATTCTGGTCACGGGCTGAGTGAATAAACTTCTATTGAGACAAATAATAACCACATGCTGCCTGCAAGCCTACTGTAAATACACGTAGGTTGGTTGTTTATTGGCTGGCAGCTATACATGCTTTTAATACAATGCAAAATAACTTAATCGAGAAATCACAAACACGTAGGTAGGTACAACACAATTAAGTCGGCCTTATTGCTAAAGCAGCAATTTCTACCCGACTAAACCCAAAGATTTCCTTCCAATATTCTACTTGGGTATATACAAAGTTGCCAACGACCTTAGTGCTTTGACCAAAGAGTTTGGCTTATCACGCCAGCCTAGTAGATTTAGGATAATCTCGACCTGTTTTTACTAAAACCTCTTTGATTAGATGGAGATAAGTCCCTACCAAGGGCACCTACTTCTAGCTTCGCTTTTAAATTTTTAAAACAAATCAACTTGTGAAAACAGTAAAAAAAAAAAACTGCATAGATTCATAATAGATCTACCTTCATAGCTAAGTAGTTGTTCAAGGTGATCAAACCCGCGTCCCTGGAATCCTTGGCAGGAATGCGGGGGGTCGGCACCGGCTTGGCCACTCGGCTGGCGGCTTTGGTTCCGCTTCGTAAGCACCTTTTGTCCGCTTCTAGATCTACAAAGGGGACTACCGCTTATATAAAACCTAATTATTTTTTTTAAGTGTAGATACCGCTACTTAAACCTTGAAAGTCTTGTATGCAGTTCTTTTTTTACAACAGTTATTTTTATACTCGTTTGGTTTTGGTTTAAATGATTAAACGATTTATTATTGAACCAATGAATATGACACGACTCTTCAAGATTCTTGAAAGTAGCATTTGATATTCAATTAAAATTCCGCAGATTTTATCGAAGAATGCGAAAGTGACTTGGTTTATGATATTTTAATTACTCATAGCTAGCTCATAAAAATCCAATTAAACAAGCATTAGATATTAGTACTACGAGAAATTACAATTTTGCTTACTGACTTTATAAACCAAACAAATATTTATTTTATTGTCCGCATAGATTGTCCGATTAGTTTCCTTAAATCTTCAATATCTCGAGCCGAGATTACCAATTCTTAGAATAATTAAGTAAGTATCTGCAAAAAAGCTGAAAATCGAAGTTTTCTTTGAAACATATACCTACAGACGACAATTCTTCAACATTTCTTTGTATTGTTGCAGCAATATGCGGCGGAGAACTCAGCAGGCAGCTCCCAGATCCTGGAGAGTCTGAACAACAAGTACTACTTCTACACGCGGACGCGGGGCCTCTTCCGCATCTGCTATCCTAAGGAGCGCCCGCCTACAGGTCAGTTCAGTACCTAGTTATTTTGCAACTTATGAGTCTTGGCCTGGTGTATAGTATTATATTATCTGTGCCCTGCGTTCTTGTCAGTCAGTAAACATTTGTCAAGAAGAATATAGTGAAACACAAAAGAGTAGAAATTAAAAAGTAGCAACATCGTCGTGTCGTCCCTTTCAAACCGCGTTGCTATGAAAGGGACGACACGACGATGTTGCTACTTTTTTGTGTCGCACTATAAAAAGATACTTATTGAAATACTTTTATCATATTGTCATCGTAGCCGAATCGTCATCTGTATGTCATATCCTGGGATTATACCTATATTATACCCCCTATCTCTGTCTACGCCCTATCTATACCCTAATCTCTACAAATTCGAAGACGTCCGTTGGTCTCACGTCGTGAACCAGCTGTCACGGGAAGAAAATACCAGGCGTAGTTAATTTTCTTATTTTACCATGCCTATACCTACACAAAAGCTTCACTGAATGTTTTGTTTTTGAAAAAAATAAACGTTTTAATACAATAATCGCGATAGCAAATCAATTAAAATATGTCATCTGACATATGTCTAACAATATCGATTCATATCGGATATTATAATAATAAAAAAAAACGTCCTATTCTAGCTTATTCTGCGTAATAGTTCACAGTGCTATCATGACTGACAATATACCTACATTACTAAGCTGACAATAAAACATAACACTGACATGGGTGAAGCTGCTCCATGGTCGAACCGATCAACCGTGATCGCTTACAAATACTCAAAGGTCAAGTGTAATTTGCCGATGGAAACTGTTGCCAAATCTGGCACCGGTGTTACGACAACAATGACTTTTTGTTCGTCTAAAGATAATTTAAAATTAAAATGCCAACGTAGTGAAATATTAAACGATTAAAAAATAAACGATGACACATTGAATATATACGATTAAAAAATAGACTATGATACATTGAAAATAAACGAAGATACATGAAATCTGTAGGTAACCCAACCAACCAACCATTTATGCGTTGAACGGCAGTAGTCATAAAATCCACAAAATGTTCTGACCACAAATGATAAAATATAACGGTGCTAAAACCACCTGTGCTCAAATTGCGCTAAATACCTGCCGCGCTCATCAAACGCTGATTATGTGTTCCACAGTTTCTTAGAAACGTGCAAAACAATCATAGTTCTTACTTTAATTGATCGAACATACATGGTGATTATTAGTCTAAACCCATTCGGGCGTGGCTTTCTTTGATGGGATTGTAAATCTTGGTTGCTATGGATTAAGGATGTAAGTCGTGTGGAGGATAGTGTAATAGCGATGCTTGGTAGTCTACAGGTTAGTGATAGGATTATGAATCTTATTAACGAAGTAAATAAGTATGAGAATCGTTTGGAAGTAGCTATGGTCAGTGGAACAGATGGTACGGTACATGGCTCGGAAGCAGGTGCGTAACCGTTGTAAGAATACGATAAACATTATCAACGCGTGGTGGCTAGAGACAATGTTGCGCTCCATATTAGTAAATACTTTACTGCAAGCGCGTTCAGAACTATACGGTATAGGCATTGATTACAGAGTAAATCGGATATCGATATGTCTATAAAATCGTGCACATTCTTTATAAATTACTATGAAAGGCTTGATGCTTTTACTTAGATTAGAAGACTCGCTAGTGGATTGGCGCTCTATAGATTGAAACATTGAAACAAATTTTAATGATATTATTTAGTTTGATGTCTTCAAACTCGTTTATGTTAATTTTACTGATGACCGAAGAGCTGATCTCACGCAGTTCTCTGGTGATATTAATTGGAACTGTGTGGTTTCTCTCTGGCTATACCAGTTTGCTATTTACATTGGAATGTCTTCAGTTCATTAAAATAAATATTAGAGAGTAAATTTTATCAGGATAATGATCCGTATAGACGACATTTCTTATTATTATAAATAAGATCAGATTATGTTGTCTACTTAATGGAAGGCGTAATAAAATTATTATTATTATACTTTGATTTGATTCAATTATGATTGGTATCATAAGATATCGGAGGCACAGAATAAGAAAACTTCGGAGGTCACTTTTTTATAGGTATTATTTCGAAATATTGACTTCGCGATGTCTTATAGTTGATCGTACAGCTTAGAATTTTTCAAAACTTATCCATTCTCTCAATTTTATTGCTCGCGTAATTCATCAACAACAATTAATATACCTGTACAACAAAGTAAAATCAGAGCAGATAAATCAAGCGGCCAACATTTCAGTGTCTGTTAGAGAAACTGCTCTGGAAAGCTGGTCTTAGGCCATTTAGGTAGCAAACATGTATTATTGTGTGTAGATTTGTCTTAAGTGGAGCTCGGTACAACCTACTTGCTGAACTGGTTTATTAAATCTGGCTGAGATTGATGGAATTTAGATGAGGCACACATGCGGTAAAAGGTGACCTACCTACTGGCTTTCAAGATTGCTATCGGGTTAGCAAAAAAACTGATTCATAGATGTGATACTTGGTTTTCTTTTGTAATATCGTCGAGATTCTACGAGTGTAGGTGATTGAAAATTACAAGAAAAAATAATATTAATTAAAAACTTTGTTCAAATTACAAGTGTCTGAACGGATAAGAAGACAGAAATAAATCACTCACAGCTCACAGCACCCTTACAATTTCACTCTCTACACGGCCTTATTTATCACTCACGAATTATCAGCTACAATCTACATACCAAAGCCGAGAGTTCCATGAACTCTCACATTCGGTCGTCTTCAACGTTGTCCGTTTCCGGTGTCAACCAGTTCATTCGAAAGTCAGCCTTAATGAACTGCCATATATTCCGGTCGGATAGTGTTACCTTTTATGTAAACCTGAGTCTGCCAAGGTTGGACTCTGAACTAGGCACCTACCTCAATATTTTAATTAAGGTTTGTGTGGCGAAAGCTACGTTTACTATTCAATGCCGTTTAGTGAACATGAGTATGAATGAATTCGATACGGACAAGCAGCAATGGTTGTAGAATTATGTAGTTGAAGTTTCTATTATTAGTTTATGATGGGTTTTAACGAAGGTCTGGGCCATAGTTGCAGTCTAGACAATTTTTTGTTTAGCATATAGATACACAAATATGGAGTCGTATTTTGATTATAGGTAAGCGTGTCAAATAGATAAACGTATGCACTACACACACAGCTCATAAAATTTGAGTCTGTGTGTTCGAACTTCGAACGCTTTTGGTTTCACAGTTAATTTTGGTTTAGTATCTACTTTCACTTTCTTATGTTATCTTCTTCAATTTGATGCATATGCATAGGTTTCTTTGATCATGTTACATTTAAAACGTTAATTTCTAAATAAGTAACTAATCCGCTTACCTATTTAGTTACAATTATAAACAAAGATACTTATAAAATTTAAAATCGACCTACTTATTACTTTTATATTTTGAAAAAATAAGTAAGATGGCCCCGCTATCTAAGTTTTAAAGACTCTCACAACAAAATCACTGTTAGTGCAGAAGAGTACTAAAAGCCAGCTATCTATCACTTTTTAGATAAGTAGGTAGTAGATAAACACCATTCCATGAATATCCGTGTGAAGGGTCATACTTGTAGGTACGTGCAACAATGTCTTTAGCCCAAGGCTGGCCGTCAGCAAAAACATCACGTATCGTCACCATGCCATCTTACTACAAAGAACCAATGCGTTTAAACATGTTTGTATGATGGTTTATTTCATGTTTAAGTCAAGCAATTTTGAAAATAATAGGATCGAGCGTGACTTTGCGGAAGTAACAGTATTTAGGCACTTCCTGCCGCAAGCCCAAAATCTTTTTAATGTCGCTTGTTTGTGTGGGCCGGTATTACAAAATTTTGTTTATTTTGATTTAGCAGTTTCTAGTTGAAATGAAAAGTAATATCGTTTGGTGTGTCCGGTAAAACAACTCATCATCATCTCATATACGTCGTCCCCACCGAAGGGCACTCCAACCCTACGCCTGCCCTGGAATAGGGCGACTTCGTATGCTTTATTAATCTGTTTAATGAGACTCCTCGGTGTTCCGAACAAGCTGTGTCTAATAGACAATGGCTCAGGAACTTAAGGCCGTCGCCCACAGCTCACCACCGGCATCCGAGGTCACAACCTTGACCCCCACGCTCATTTTGTATCAAAACTGATTGAAGTGGTCAATACATTTCAACCATCTGACAAGAACTATCTGCCAAAGGAAACTTAAATAAAGACTTCGGCCATTTGAGTAGGTAACATTGATAGAGAAGTTACATACGTTGATATTACAGGATATATAAAGACAGAATTGGCGATGGAGCAAGCAGATTACGCAGAGGAAGCTTTTTTCCTTGAAGAGAGTTACTTAAATTAGTGTTAGGTAACATTTGAATTCTTACAGCGCCTATAAAACTACGAGTATGTCTCATCTCATCGCGTCAGATGGGGCAATTTTTTGTCACAATGTTAGCACATTGTTAGGTACTACTATATGAACGTAGTCTCAAATGAAATATGAATACAGATAAACAAAGGATTGTCTTGAAACGATTGAATCAATTAAACAATGCGAATTGGAATGCTTGTCCATATTCTCACTCAGGCAATGTAGCAAAACGTACTAGTACTAGTGTTCTATTATGGGAATAGTTTTGAGAATATGATTCAATATTTTGCAAGAGGTTTGAATACCTTTTCCTAATACCGCGAATAAACCAAACATCAAATTATAATAATCTAAAGTTCAATCCTATATCAAAAATAGATTTCTACAAAAAAAAACGATCTACATGTTTGAGAGAAAATTCTAAAAACATTGCAAGGTCCAAAGGCATGGAAAGACGTTCAGTCAGCTTACCTTCAAATTGATTTACTTACATACTAATCGCAAAAGTAAAAGTGTACACAGCCTCAATATCACCTGTGTTCGTGACAGGCACTCTTAGGCAACCACTGTGTGAGCCTGGCTGTATAATAGTCACTAGTAGTGCTACTAATGGTAGGAGATCATGCGATATAACGCTTTGCTTGATGAGATTCGGCTGTGACTGCTATATACCTTTATTGTCATATTATAACATCTTCAAGAGATCATAATAACTTTGATTTTGTAGCATCTATTTATAGCCGTCCTTGGACATATAAGAAAAATCACAATTTAATGGTTATAATCGTTACCAAATAATGTCTTTGCATAAATCTGTCCTTAAAACATAATGAATCGCTTTGTGGTCTTGGTTGTGACCTCGGATGCCGGTGGTGAGCTGTGGGCGACGGCCTTAAGTTCCTGAGCCATTGTCTATTAGACACAGCTTGTTCGGAACACCGAGGAGTCTCATTAAACAGATTAATAAAGCATACGAAGTCGCCCTATTCCAGGGCAGGCGTAGGGTTGGAGTGCCCTTCGGTGGGGACGACGTATATGAGATGATGATGAGTTGTTTTACCGGACACACCAAACGATATTACTTTTCATTTCAACTAGAAACTGCTAAATCAAAATAAACAAAATTTTGTAATACCGGCCCACACAAACAAGCGACATTAAAAAGATTTTGGGCTTGCGGCAGGAAGTGCCTAAATACTGTTACTTCCGCAAAGTCACGCTCGATCCTATTATTTTCAAAATTGCTTGACTTAAACATGAAATAAACCATCATACAAACATGTTTAAACGCATTGGTTCTTTGTAGTAAGATGGCATGGTGACGATACGTGATGTTTTTGCTGACGGCCAGCCTTGGGCTAAAGACATTGTTGCACGTACCTACAAGTATGACCCTTCACACGGATATTCATGGAATGGTGTTTATCTACTACCTACTTATCTAAAAAGTGATAGATAGCTGGCTTTTAGTACTCTTCTGCACTAACAGTGATTTTGTTGTGAGAGTCTTTAAAACTTAGATAGCGGGGCCATCTTACTTATTTTTTCAAAATATAAAAGTAATAAGTAGGTCGATTTTAAATTTTATAAGTATCTTTGTTTATAATTGTAACTAAATAGGTAAGCGGATTAGTTACTTATTTAGAAATTAACGTTTTAAATGTAACATGATCAAAGAAACCTATGCATATGCATCAAATTGAAGAAGATAACATAAGAAAGTGAAAGTAGATACTAAACCAAAATTAACTGTGAAACCAAAAGCGTTCGAAGTTCGAACACACAGACTCAAATTTTATGAGCTGTGTGTGTAGTGCATACGTTTATCTATTTGACACGCTTACCTATAATCAAAATACGACTCCATATTTGTGTATCTATATGCTAAACAAAAAATTGTCTAGACTGCAACTATGGCCCAGACCTTCGTTAAAACCCATCATAAACTAATAATAGAAACTTCAACTACATAATTCTACAACCATTGCTGCTTGTCCGTATCGAATTCATTCATACTCATGTTCACTAAACGGCATTGAATAGTAAACGTAGCTTTCGCCACACAAACCTTAATTAAAATATTGAGGTAGGTGCCTAGTTCAGAGTCCAACCTTGGCAGACTCAGGTTTACATAAAAGGTAACACTATCCGACCGGAATATATGGCAGTTCATTAAGGCTGACTTTCGAATGAACTGGTTGACACCGGAAACGGACAACGTTGAAGACGACCGAATGTGAGAGTTCATGGAACTCTCGGCTTTGGTATGTAGATTGTAGCTGATAATTCGTGAGTGATAAATAAGGCCGTGTAGAGAGTGAAATTGTAAGGGTGCTGTGAGCTGTGAGTGATTTATTTCTGTCTTCTTATCCGTTCAGACACTTGTAATTTGAACAAAGTTTTTAATTAATATTATTTTTTCTTGTAATTTTCAATCACCTACACTCGTAGAATCTCGACGATATTACAAAAGAAAACCAAGTATCACATCTATGAATCAGTTTTTTTGCTAACCCGATAGCAATCTTGAAAGCCAGTAGGTAGGTCACCTTTTACCGCATGTGTGCCTCATCTAAATTCCATCAATCTCAGCCAGATTTAATAAACCAGTTCAGCAAGTAGGTTGTACCGAGCTCCACTTAAGACAAATCTACACACAATAATACATGTTTGCTACCTAAATGGCCTAAGACCAGCTTTCCAGAGCAGTTTCTCTAACAGACACTGAAATGTTGGCCGCTTGATTTATCTGCTCTGATTTTACTTTGTTGTACAGGTATATTAATTGTTGTTGATGAATTACGCGAGCAATAAAATTGAGAGAATGGATAAGTTTTGAAAAATTCTAAGCTGTACGATCAACTATAAGACATCGCGAAGTCAATATTTCGAAATAATACCTATAAAAAAGTGACCTCCGAAGTTTTCTTATTCTGTGCCTCCGATATCTTATGATACCAATCATAATTGAATCAAATCAAAGTATAATAATAATAATTTTATTACGCCTTCCATTAAGTAGACAACATAATCTGATCTTATTTATAATAATAAGAAATGTCGTCTATACGGATCATTATCCTGATAAAATTTACTCTCTAATATTTATTTTAATGAACTGAAGACATTCCAATGTAAATAGCAAACTGGTATAGCCAGAGAGAAACCACACAGTTCCAATTAATATCACCAGAGAACTGCGTGAGATCAGCTCTTCGGTCATCAGTAAAATTAACATAAACGAGTTTGAAGACATCAAACTAAATAATATCATTAAAATTTGTTTCAATGTTTCAATCTATAGAGCGCCAATCCACTAGCGAGTCTTCTAATCTAAGTAAAAGCATCAAGCCTTTCATAGTAATTTATAAAGAATGTGCACGATTTTATAGACATATCGATATCCGATTTACTCTGTAATCAATGCCTATACCGTATAGTTCTGAACGCGCTTGCAGTAAAGTATTTACTAATATGGAGCGCAACATTGTCTCTAGCCACCACGCGTTGATAATGTTTATCGTATTCTTACAACGGTTACGCACCTGCTTCCGAGCCATGTACCGTACCATCTGTTCCACTGACCATAGCTACTTCCAAACGATTCTCATACTTATTTACTTCGTTAATAAGATTCATAATCCTATCACTAACCTGTAGACTACCAAGCATCGCTATTACACTATCCTCCACACGACTTACATCCTTAATCCATAGCAACCAAGATTTACAATCCCATCAAAGAAAGCCACGCCCGAATGGGTTTAGACTAATAATCACCATGTATGTTCGATCAATTAAAGTAAGAACTATGATTGTTTTGCACGTTTCTAAGAAACTGTGGAACACATAATCAGCGTTTGATGAGCGCGGCAGGTATTTAGCGCAATTTGAGCACAGGTGGTTTTAGCACCGTTATATTTTATCATTTGTGGTCAGAACATTTTGTGGATTTTATGACTACTGCCGTTCAACGCATAAATGGTTGGTTGGTTGGGTTACCTACAGATTTCATGTATCTTCGTTTATTTTCAATGTATCATAGTCTATTTTTTAATCGTATATATTCAATGTGTCATCGTTTATTTTTTAATCGTTTAATATTTCACTACGTTGGCATTTTAATTTTAAATTATCTTTAGACGAACAAAAAGTCATTGTTGTCGTAACACCGGTGCCAGATTTGGCAACAGTTTCCATCGGCAAATTACACTTGACCTTTGAGTATTTGTAAGCGATCACGGTTGATCGGTTCGACCATGGAGCAGCTTCACCCATGTCAGTGTTATGTTTTATTGTCAGCTTAGTAATGTAGGTATATTGTCAGTCATGATAGCACTGTGAACTATTACGCAGAATAAGCTAGAATAGGACGTTTTTTTTTATTATTATAATATCCGATATGAATCGATATTGTTAGACATATGTCAGATGACATATTTTAATTGATTTGCTATCGCGATTATTGTATTAAAACGTTTATTTTTTTCAAAAACAAAACATTCAGTGAAGCTTTTGTGTAGGTATAGGCATGGTAAAATAAGAAAATTAACTACGCCTGGTATTTTCTTCCCGTGACAGCTGGTTCACGACGTGAGACCAACGGACGTCTTCGAATTTGTAGAGATTAGGGTATAGATAGGGCGTAGACAGAGATAGGGGGTATAATATAGGTATAATCCCAGGATATGACATACAGATGACGATTCGGCTACGATGACAATATGATAAAAGTATTTCAATAAGTATCTTTTTATAGTGCGACACAAAAAAGTAGCAACATCGTCGTGTCGTCCCTTTCAA
>JARACY010004174.1:0-28352 GCA_029255725.1 Scrobipalpa atriplicella | reverse complement strand
ACGCGATTATTATTGGGTAGGCAGAGCGTCAACGACCCAAACAAAGATGGTTCCGCCATGTGTGACTAGTTTTGAGGATCGTTTTAGATAGGTCTGTATATTGCTGTAGTTACAGGTTGTCAGCCCATCGCCTAAATGACAATATACTGAAATTCTTGAATCCCTTAGCTGGTTTTTACAGCATGTCCGGGAGGAGATGCAGCTGGCACATTCTACATTTTTCTATCGCTCCCAGTCCAGCATGGAAGTGCTAGGTTTAGTGTGTTAGGTTTACAAAATAAAGTTCAAGATGATAAATCAGATTGTTATGATGAAAAAGCTTTATATGTATTGATTAGATCTAGTTGGTACATGGCCAGGATAATGGTAGCAATTCGATGTTTCAAAAACACGACTTAACAGTATAAGTCTATACCTGTAGTTTTCTATTTGAATGGAAGAACAGAAAGGGACGGCAATAATTTTTGTCAAGATTTATTATGCCTGGAAAATTCTATGTTTTTATCCTTCACATAGAAATATACATGGAATGACCACACTCGATTATAAGCAAGATTGCGGTGGACAAACTACAGTGCAATAAATAATGTGGCACATTATCTTCATCTGACCACATGAACTGGAAAACCGCTATTTCTTCACTCTAGTTTACAAGCCTCGGTAAGTAACAACGAAATATAGATCACGGCTCTTATCCCTTATGGGTAGGCAGTGTCAGTGACATCAAAAAAGGCGTCTTAACTATATCCGATAAGTTTTAGGCTTGGACGAGTTTTAGGTTAATAATGATAAGTTGTCAGTCCATCGCCTTAATTGCTATACACTGAAACTTTGGTCTAAGTATCTACTGATTTTCACAGTATGCCCAGGTAACAGCAGCTGGAACATTCTCTGTTTTTCTATCTCTCGCAGTGCAGCTTGGAAGATTAGGTACAGGCTTTCAAAATATTTGAGTCGGGCTTTTAAGAAATCTATGAATTCTACAAAATTCCCGGGAAACATAGCTGGTAGGTACATTCTATGGTCCTTCAGTCCGGCATGGGAGACTTCATAATATAATCACGTAATATCAAGTAGGCATGTTTACAAACTCACAAATATACCGTGGGAAAACGTATTACCGTAACAACGTAACAAGACATGCCTAATTACCGGTTCGAAGCGGTTTTACCGGTTCGTACGAAAGTTTTGGCGCCAGAAATTGACAGCTCGACGATTGTTGTTGTTTTTTTTATACAGATTAAATAGATAAACTTGCATACATACAGTTATGCTTGTATCCCTCCCGGGTTAGGCAGAGCGTCAACGAGGAAGTTTAGAACTATGTATTGCTAAAGTGATCGGTTGTCCACCCATCCATGGACGTACCCAGGGTGGGGCAGGGTGGGGCAGTTGTCCCACCCTTACTCTGACCTGTAAGATACCTAACCAAACTGGAATATAAAATTTCGTGCTCGCTTCGCTCGCAATATGTATTTCAGTGCAAGCCTGCTTGAAATATAAAAATTTGAAATAAAAAAATTAAAAATATAAAAAAACGACGCGGCAGACCGAGACGACGATGGCGAGACGAGCTGGACGCCTTCAGCAAGTCATGGCCGGAAGAGGCGCAGGATAGGGAGTTATGGAGGGAGAGGAGAGAGGCCTTTGCCCAGCAGTGGGACACTTAACGGCTACATTAGATTAGATTAGATAAAAAAACGAAACAATCTTTTAGGGGTTGCTCAGTCAACGAAACTGAACAACGTTCACCCAGGAAAATCTTTCAGGAAATGAAAAAAGAAATGACATTGCCATACAAAATGACCACCCCGACGATCAGACACTTTGTATTGGAAAGCCACTTTGTTTCATTTCTTGAAGGAATTTCCTAGTGAAATTAGTTCAGTTTTTGTTAAAACTCTTTGGTTTATCAATATGCAACATCCTGGCCGCGTTTTTATACGTCTTTATTTTTTAATTTGAAAAAATGATGTTCCATGCCACTCGGCAAAAATGGTGTCTTTACAATATTTTTATAGTAAACTCTTTTTCTCGCTAAATGGGCCTATTTTATTCAAATACCTAGTTATTATAGTTTTGTTGACTGAGCTATCAGTTTCTGGTACGCTGTCCCTTACACCCGGTATATAAATCTATTTAGATGACGACCGACGCCGCGGGCGAAAGTAAGTGGAGCGATCAGCTTTGTTTATTATTCTGCGCGGAGGAGATGTAGAGTTATGAATGTTGTTTTACTTACGTAGAATTCTTTTTTCCTGCCTGTCCGTGCTTCGTAAGGCACGTTAAGCCGTCGATCCTGGTCGCTGTCTGTGATACCGATCGTTATACAAACCATGTCAGATGCCTATAGGCGGTTTAAAAACTCTAGCACCAGGGTTCATCGGGTCGATCGATTCGAATCGAACGCCACACGACAAATCAAAAATATATTTATTACATTAACATAAATTACAAAATTTCTTCACAAAGTGCTGACGGCTGAACGTGCATTTCGAAGCCCGAAACACTTCAAAAAGGTGATTGAGCCTGCAATATCCTAACCAAACTGTTGATCTCTCAAAGTACCTACGTAGCAAATTTATGATCGTGGGAATGGGAATCGAATCCACGAGTCCCGGACGGATTTTTAATATTTTTCATAGGTACTGTCTAGTATTTTCTAAGCTCTGTGCACCTGCAAACGGTTAATTAGCTGTATAGTGAAGCAAGTGACTGTTCGATCTCGGATTATCTAGGTGTAGATATTACGCAATGTATAGAAAGTCCGGCGCTATTTGGATCATACTTTATTGCTCTACTGGTACTGTTACGAGTTGTAGCTATGGTTGTAGCACCAATAATGGTTATTGATATTGTTTATGTAAGGGTTTTTAGTAAAATACGATCGAAAGTTATGGATAATGCCTTCCATTTTGAGAAGATGATAAAACTATTCGTAAGTAAAACTCCTTAGTCAAACTTTTTTCTTTTAACGCCATCTAGTTTTTCTACAGAAAACTATTTCATGAAATTTTCTTTTAATTTTCAGCAAATGGCTTTTCAAATCATTTTTCTTACTATTTCCCGCCAGCGTCAATGTTTTCAAATTATCTTCCATCTCTTTTTAACATACCAAGAAACACGAGATAGAAAACTATCAGTGTGTTTTGTAGTCACAGAAAACGCGTCACAGAAATTAGAGAAAGAGAGAAAGAAGTCATGTTCTGTCTTACTTCATTATTCTGGCTGTTGCAGTGTCTCTGTAAAATAAACATACTTTTGACGTTTTATTGACAGCTGATCACTCACGGAAATTGGAAAACAAAGTGGATTTTCTCTATTTTCTTTTGAATGCAGTGTTTGTGAACTGTTCAGATACCAAAGAAAACATGGACATTTCGTCGCGACCCGAGAAAAATAAGCCTTTGGCGCCAGACGTTGCTGTAAGTGCCGTTTTAGTACCAAGTCAGGAGTTGCCTGCGGAAACACCAATTGTATCAGGATATGATTGGGAAAGTGGCACGGATTACAACAAAATCCTTGAGAGTTACGCGCGATCTGGTTTCCAGGCCACAAGCTTCGGCCAGGCCGTCGCGGAAATCAATAAAATGCTCAAATGTCGCTCAGTCGCTTTGACAGAAGAAACCAGTGACCCTTACGAAGAGGATGTCTTTATCAAGAAGAAAACCAACTGTACTATATTCTTAGGATATACTTCCAACATGATATCCTCAGGATTGAGAGACACGATAAGGTTTTTAGTAAAAAATAAGCTTGTTGATTGCATTGTGACTACTGCCGGAGGTGTTGAAGAAGATTTTATCAAATGCCTCGCTCCTACTTACGTTGGCGACTTCAATCTGAGCGGCAAAGTCTTGAGAACTAGAGGCATCAACCGGATTGGCAATCTTTTAGTTCCAAACGACAATTACTGCCGTTTCGAGGAATGGGTGACACCGTTACTAGACGAAATGCTTGAAGAACAGATGCGGGATGGCATAGTTTGGACTCCGTCACGAATCATAGCCCGATTGGGCGAAAGAATCAACGATGAATCTTCTGTTTGCTATTGGGCTTGGCGTAACAATATTCCAATCTTCAGTCCGGCATTAACTGATGGTTCCTTAGGAGACATGATGTACTTTCACTCATACAAACGTCCAGGCCTCATTATTGATATACTAGGAGACTTACGGAGACTCAACACAATGGCTGTCAAAGCAAATAACACGGGCATGATCATTTTGGGAGGTGGTGTCATAAAACACCACATAAATAATGCAAATTTGATGAGAAACGGAGCTGATTTTGCTGTATATGTGAATACTGCTAGTGAATTTGATGGATCTGATTCTGGTGCTAGGCCTGATGAGGCAGTGTCCTGGGGTAAAATCCGCCCTAATGCTACACCGGTGAAATTGTATGCCGATGCCACTTTGGTATTTCCTTTGCTTGTCGCTCAAACATTTGCAAAGCATTATTTTAGCAATAAAAAGAATGTTTAAATGAAGCATGTCGTTTTATTTTCTTGTAGTTTCATTTTTGAACTGCGTAGTAGTAGTATTATAATTAAGGTACATTTATGCAAAAAGTAATTATTCTCCATGTTCGTAGATAAAAGTAAATTAAAAATCCTAATCAGAAAGTAATTTTTCATTTCATCTTGTTTCATCTGTCTGTGCTGCCACCTAGTATTGAGTAGCAGAACTACTAGGCCCAAATTTATATTTGGATTCGTTCTGAAACCTATGAATGAACAAAAATAATACCTTTTCTAATAATCTCGATATTTCTTGTAGGGTAAAAACTTTCGTGCCATGTTGTTCATTAAAGACCTAGAATAGAACGTACGATAGTACTTATTACCTTATTACCTCCATGCCTAGAACAGTTTAAAAAGCTCTCTCTTTTCCACTATACTTTTCCAAGTCTTGTCCACTTTGTAATGTAGTTTCAAAACGAACCCATCGATGTGAATGAACTGTCAAATATACCATGAAGTTAGCTCTTGTCTGGGCCAATCAATTTTATTTGTGTGCGTCTATGAAGAATAAAATGCATATGTGTGCTGTCTGTGAAAGCAGCTTTTCGTTATTTGAGAACTTCACGTTATTCGAATTTCGAGTTCGTTTAGCGCCGCTTGACTGGCCGCTTGTGTTTTTTGTTTACATCCTTGATCTTCCAAATAAAAGGCTGTAAATTAGTATTTCAACGGTCTTCTATATTAAAAAATGTAGTTGGCATTCGAAATTCAAACTTGATCGTAATTTAAGGTGCGTTTCCGTGTGGATTTTCTGAAAATGTGTGTGTTTAGAGGTGTCCTGTTCCTTGCGCTGTTTTTGACCGGTAAGTCGCATCCTGGGATCCTTGCGGTGCTATTTATAGATTTGTACGGTCATTCGGAGATATTTGTTGCGAGAATGCATAATTTTAAGTTTACATGGAACTTCCTTTGATGTCTGGTGAATGTGAATACAAAACAACGGCGACATTTGTTTGATGTTATATTTTAAGCACGCGTGTTTATGCTTAGACACGAAGAAACCAACAAAGCTGACACAGGATACCATTTAATTTTATTTATTTTAGAAGATACGACTTCTGAAATAAACTGTCTAGTCTACCCATTCTTATAAGAAGACCGAAGAATTTATACTTATCATTATCAGGGTTGATGAACAATGAATGAAGAAACCATGTAGAAACAAAAATTGTACCTAATTAATAGGATTTGCATGGAAGCCCCCCTTAAGAGTTTGAATTTCGAACATTTTTCTTTGAACCTTGTTCCTATTTGAATATAAATATACCACTGTTCAGTTATATGGTCGTATAAACGGTTATACCGATGTTTTATACGACATGTCAATCAAATATTGGTGAACACAAATTTGTGTTGTTTGTATGTAATTTTACATACAACTATGGTGTTTATATTTTAGTCATATATACCTTTGTCTTCATCCTCAGCTTGTATAAAGGTGAATAGTGACATTATTATAGCTACTACTAACCCTAACAGTTATTTTACCCAGAACACAATAGGGTCCCCAAGCCAACTTACAAACCACTAAGTAAAATGTAACCTGAGCTATGTCTTGTATGACTAAGTGCTACTTAGATCAGCTAACAGGTAACTTAACATGATACTTAGCAGTGTTGGACATGCCACACATTGTACTTTGGAATTAGGGAGCAGTGGTAGGTTAGGTACTTTAGTAATGAGAACTGTCAAGTTTGCCTGGTTGAAATTGCTATTATAGAAATAAGGCAGCCTTGCCTTGATTGTATTATTTTTCTTTCCTACTTCTTCTTCAACCCGTAGTCACCCTTCCCTTCTTATTTGTGATAGTTAATAATAATTATTATTATATGCAAATACTTCATTTTTAACAGAACTAAGTTAGATAATACATACCTACTTACTTGTTAAACATTTAAATAAACTTCTCGAAATATACAAATAACAGTTTAAAAGAGCATAAAGTAAATTAAGCACAATTTACCAGTAATTTACCACTAAGAAATCTCTTCCAGACAACCTAGTTTTTAAGTTTTAAGAGAAAACTAAACCAAATATAGGAAAAGCTGTTGTATTTTTTAAGCTTTATTAACTGCATTGTATGTAGGTATCGAAGCTAATTTATTACGTCAATTAAAACAAATAGAAAACAATAAAAAAAATTAAATGGTTAGTCATTAATATAAATAGGTATACCTAATTTTTTTTAAATATAATCATCTGTTTGCTAATTAAATACGCCCGCCCGCACACAACATATTTCTTCAAGTCCTTTAAAATAAGCAGGTAGCAACCCCTAAATCAGCATGGGGTCAGAATATATTATACTATGCCAATAATATGACATGATTAATGGGGTCTAGAAGATGCTAATAGTATATAATTATTGGTATAAGAATTTTAATTTATTTATTGTTTTACTGACTATATTTTCAATTAATTATACAGATTGATAAACGATTTTTTGTCTTAAAAACCCCCTTCATTCCTTTCACCTTAAACAGGCTGAGGATGAAGACAAAGGTATATATGACTAAAATATAAACACCATAGTTGTATGTAAAATTACATACAAACAACACAAATTTGTGTTCACCAATATTTGATTGACATGTCGTATAAAACATCGGGCCATCTACTTAACCTCCTGCTTAACATCGCAAGATACGCAATCAAGAAATCAACGCCTAACAATCCTTACAATGGGGAGAAAAAAGTAAAAAACAGGAGGCACAGGGTTTGCCTCCCCTGCAGCCGGGCAGGGGCGCACAACTATAAAACCCGACATATTTACGAGCTTGATTCTCCCTCTGGTTTTGTGTATGGTCCAAAGTGTGAGCGAAAGCGAGACTGAAGCCATATTTTTAAATCTTTCGATTAAAAGGAATCGAATGCGCATACCGAATAGTAGGTAGGATCCATATAAGATAAAACTGCAAGCGAATTTTGCTCCTTTATCTGGGCATTTCAATTTTCTGGCCAAGATGTATCTGAGAACTTGAACAGACAAAAAAAAAAACGGTGGTTTTGAAAGCATACAACACCAATACGAGAGAAAAAGCTACTGACATTTTGCTTATTTTGTTAATCAGCCTCGAGGTCTAGTCAAGAAGAAATGTGTTAGAAACGAAAAAGCAAAGAAATGTCACGCAGAAAGCCAAAATTTTAATTTAAAACGATATTTGCTTAAAACACGTCGATATAAATGGATTAGATTATTATTATAATCCTAATATCTTCGATATGTATCGTTCTAATAAATAATTATATTGTGGTCTGTTTTATGAGCATAATGTACAAACTCCAAACATAGGATACCTGTGCTGTGTCGTATCACTCCGTGGTCGTATCATATAGATAGGTTAAGGTGTTCTTTTTACACGAAACGCAAATACGCTTCGTCTCTTATTTTACACCACACATAAATTCGTCGGGAAATCTGCCTACCGCTAATCCAAATTGAACTTTAGTACTTAAACTTTAGAGCTTAGATTGCTATACCAGATTACAGACATCGTAATTTTTAAAAAAGTGCGGGCGACGCAGGATTTTTTGAATGAATATTTTTAAATTTCGAATAAGTACGTATAGCGTAGCGGAAAATGTGTAAAAATGATATTAAAAAAGTAATTAAGTTTACTTAAAATTAAGTTATCATGTTTTTATGAATCAGAAGGGAAAAGATGTAGTAGAAAAAATAAAATTGCGTTCGCATTTTTTGTAAGATTTTTCTAAAATCCGATATTTTTCCAACCCTGACTTATTGGAGGTTTTTCTTTTTTTTTCTCTCTCTTTGGATACCGCATGCAGTAAAGTGCCGCTGTGGTGCAATATACTGCAAAATTCTGGTGTGAATAGCTAAAAATTCAGTCAAGACTGCTTGCTATTATCATAATTTTAACTTTAACCCTTAGTATAGTTACTTACACTTATTATTATTATTTGTTTTCGGCAAAATTTATTTTTCCAATATTTGAGATATTTATTCACATTTTCTACCCATTTTTTTATGATACTATGATAATAAAACATTTTTGATTTCAGGTTTCGAGTTCGCTCTTGGAAAAGGTAAGCTAAGGAATGGTTTTATGCGATTGAGAAATCAATGTACCAACCATTTTTATCGCATCTTCTAGACATCATCAGTCGAAATAATAATCTAAGTTTTTACGACGAAAACAAAGTTAGATTGAACAGGCATCTTCTGGGTGAGCTCGCTCCATCGTCGACTCCGTCTCAGTCGCCCCCGACCTAGACTGGAGTCAAGAGCTAACCCATCTTAAAAAAAAGTCCCCTATTGTGGTTTTCTTACTTCCTAAGAACTTTGTTTTTGTTATTCAATTTTATGATTTGGTTTCTAACATTACCATATTAAACGCTACAAATAAACCCTTATTCCTTCACGACGTCGGTTTTATAAAAATAAACAATATAAAAGCGACAATGTCTGCCCGTCGTCTCTTAAAAAACTTTTCAACACAACTTTGTCATAAAACAGAATTACTAGCACTCTTAAAGCGCTATAAGTTCTTTTACGAGTTTTATAATACTGCTCTAGCAACAATGTGCGAGTTTTGATCTTGGGTCCTCCGGCATATGATGGGTTATTATAACTTTTGTCTAGCGGTGACAATGTAAGGAATCTAATCGATGTTATATTATAAGTTGAGCATCACAACAACTTATGTATTAGTGACTTGTGGCACCTTCATACAGGGTGGGCCACGAATTGGCTACTTTCCAACTAGTCAAATCAGCAACTTTTTATGAAATGTCAAAAACGCTTTTTTGTATGAAAATAGTAAATTATGACGTCACATTTCAGTAAATATTGACTAATCAAATCAATAACTTATATACTTTTAATTCGATTATTAAAATCTAAATGTGCATTTTTTGTTTAATGATGAATGAAATCCACAATATTTTTAGCCATTAGTTTTAAGTATAAACGTTTTGAATTTTTTAAGCTACCCAGTCAAGTACCCAATTACTTTACTTATCAATATTTAATAAAAATTAAATCGAGACACTTCGGTAAAAGTTGCTGACATCTCTGATTTTTTGCTTTCAATTGAAGAAAACTGTCATTGGTTTTCGGTTTTCGGTTGCAGACTCTATTCTTTAAATAAACCTCTAAGTAGAAATCATCTGAGGTCAAATCGGGACTCATGGTAGGTCACGGAATATTTCCGATTTTCTGCAAATAAACTTTTCCGGTAACAATCTTTTTATTAATGTTGAATGGTTGAAAAACATTTTTAGCAATGTATCATAAAATGTTTTGTGTTTCATCCTCTGTTTTCATCCTATTCATATTGTATATTGGGAGACATGGAGACAGGTGAGACCCAGGTCATGAAAGCTAGTAAAAAAATAAAATGAAGCTTAGTCCTTTAAGTGCTAATACGATACTTAAAGTACTATAACAATGATATAGCGACTATGTATCTGCTAAGATTGCAACGTTCTTTGACCGGACTTAACCTTTGTCGTAAAGACATGAACTTTCTTACTGCTTTCGTATAAGGTCGAGAAATACATTAATAGTTCAACTGCGATGTACATTTAGGGTTCAAGTATTGTCGAAATCCTTTCTTAGTTACAGCACAGTATAATATATGAGTCTGACGAACGTCACACTATTGAAACAAAGGGGTTCAAAGTGGTTATGTCCCAATTCTTTTGAGCTTTTTATACATGTACTTTGATTTCGCCCGTATAATGAAAAGTACTTTAAAAAAAATTGGCTTCCTAGAGACATTTTTGCCTGGAGCTTCATGTTTGCGAATTTAAAAGAGCTTTTTGACGTTTATTTAAAAAAAAAAAATATTACTTCCATGCTGGATTGGGAGTGATAGAAAAACATAGAATGTGCCAGCTGCATCTCCTCCCGGGCATGCTGTAAAAATCAGCTAAGGGATTCGAGGGTTTCAGTGTATTGCAATTTAAGCGATGGGCTGACAACCTGTCACTATAGCATAATCATATGTAATAACCATAGACTAGGTACTTAACCATACTTTTCGCTGTCTACGGTAATAAACTAATAACCCTTAAAAGTTGACAGACGTATCGGACCTTTGTTTAGATCGTTCTTGCACTGCCTACCTCATTAAGGATAAAGGCGTGATTTTATGTATGTAGGTGTAGGCAATTTTCGAGGAAGTGGCAGAAAATATTTTATAGAACTTTTTTGACATATAGAACTTATATAGAAGCTCCAATACGTTTTATCATTTTTTACGTTTCGTTTCGAACCGGCATAGTTTTGTATGTGTCTCGTGAACTATTCAAATCAAATCAAAACGCGGGCCGCCATATTGGAACCGGAAACGGATATCATTGTTCGGGCGGGAAAAGCTTTGTTGTGTAGATCTAGACATGAGTTTAGGCAATATTGTATTTCAGTCTGTACGTTCAGTTCGGATTTCGCATATAATGTAGGGGGTCACTAAGCCCAAAACTGAAAGGTGGCTCATCAATTCATCAGTCAACAAAACTGAATAACTTTCTATGAGTCGCTACTGCTTCATCATCATCAGAAATGAGGAAAAATTTGAAGAACTTATGTAGATACCTATAGAATAAACAAGATTAAATAGGTATCAATTTGTAATTAAAACCAAATACTTAGTAGACTAGACATTCAGCAATTTAAAGACATGTTTTCTTTTCAAAACTTAGTATTTTCCCCAGCAAGGCATGCCATATCGTATAAGAGTTGTATAGTGGTGTTTTCAGTTTCAATGTGAAGTGAAGGAGCGCAGTCATCAAGTGCCAGTGTCTATTTCGATGCTAGAGATGTGCCACAGAAACAAAATTATCGACAAGTAATAATTTAAAGACAACGACATGTTTCAGTAAATTAAGGCTCCTACACACTATGCCGCCGGCCATGCCGCGCGGCTCTCACGTCACGTCGGCTTCTTTTGAAAGAGGGGCGCGGCAACGCCCGCGTGGGTCGCCGGAATAGTGTGTAGTAGCCTGAGCTTTTCTTAGGTTGTGTGTTAGGTGTCAAATCAAAATTATCGTATAGGTATCGGCATTCAGTAAGATCATTAATTAAGCAGATTGTATGTTGTTCCATGTTGCAGGGATAACAGAAACAACAGCTTCCTGCCTTTCAATTATGGTAATAAGTTTTCTCGAAGTTGTGTTGTAAAGAAAAGGTTAATTTGCAATATAAAGGAAAGATAATTCTACCTGATTTTATAGATAGTACCTACAGTATCTCTGGGATTCTTCATTCTTTTTTTGTGTTACAAATTCTGAACGAAAATAATAGAACTATTGTATTGTAATTTTATCGATATGCCACCCCATCCCTACGTCATCGTCATCGACTAGTCTAGAGTATGCTTCGTCGCCTGCCGTGAATACTGAGCGCTCTTTTGTGCACCCCTGCCCCCCTTTCTACCCCCCAGTGCCACGACACCTTGAGGGGGGGATACACTTCATACTGTGTGGTGGTGAGATGCTATGCTGTGTTTAAAATTAAAAAAAAAACCTTGTTTTTAAAATGTATCCTCCTCATAGATTCTTCTTTTCGATTCGAACAACGACCCGATAAACCCTGGTGACAGAGTTTTCAATCCGCCTAGTAGCACGGCTATTAGGCCTCTGACATGGCTTGTGTAACACTATCAAAGACAGCGACCGGGACCGACGGCTTAACGTGCCCTCCGAAGCTTTCAGACAATCAGGTGATTCAGCCTGCAATGTCCTAACCAAACTGGAGAAAATCTTACAGTGATAAATTGACAAATATCAACTTGTGTTTCACCCCTGGGAATCGAACCCAAGGCCTTCTTATCGGGAGCCCATGGCTTCTTTCTTTCTCGCTGGACTCGATTATGAAACAAAGAATGTTCCAGCTTCTTCTCTTCTCGGGCATACTGTAAAGGGATCCAAGAGTTTCGTTGATTTGTATTGATTTCAGGATTTTCAGGCAATAAGCTCTCATGAGCTTTTTTCAAACGGTCCCATTTTGGGCGCCAAATACAGTTCTTTCTGAAAGGACTCAAAGATTGACTGTCTTAGCAAAACGCCTTTTGAAAAGATTGTTTATCCTCTGCCTAGCCTAACATTATGTTTTGAACACCTATTTTCAAACAGAAACACGAATCAAAAACATTCAGTGCTCCGAATAAAATCATAACGAAGTCGACTCATCGCGGAACTATAAAAAAAAATGTAAAGTCAACATGCAAAACAGAATAGGCCGAAAAAACCTACAAACGGATAAAATCAAACAGAACAGGTTCAGACATTTTCAAAGCCCTAATCCCTAACGGTTTCCCGTTTAAAAAAGGAACACAAAAGCGGACTGTATCAATTATTCGAAGCCGGAATTTTCGCGGATGGCAACACAATAGGCTGTTGGATCGGCAAAAACCTGGCAATATTTTGAACAATCGCGGGAGGAATGCCAAATATGGCGGATTTGATGTCCTTCATTTGATAATGTTGCTGAATGTTGCATATTCACTCGTATTTACTAACATTATTCATACATACTTACATACATATTTGAATGTCGTCATGAAAGAAAATGGAAGCCTATTTTGTGTCACGTATTGGGTTCAGGACATTATGCAAATGTCTCAGGGGGTTTCAGTAATAGAGTTCTGATCGCCACCATCCTTGGGGATACCCTCCTTATTGCTATGGTGAAAAGGCATCATGTTTATTAAGAACATTTTTTGGGCTGATAACCCAGTTTTAATGGCCAGTTATATTGTGAAGCGTAAAAGAAATTACAGGAGAGATGATGAATCATTCGGCGCTTTTACGGTGAAGGAAAATTCGTAAGGAAATCTGCACACACCTATGAAGAAATTCAAAGGTTGTTTGTGAAGTCGACCAATCCGTACTAGACGCGATCGCCCTTTTCTAGGGTCTACTCGTGTTCCTCGCTGGGGACGTATATGAGCTGATGATGATTAGGCGGTTTACAAACCTCTGACACCGAGGTTTATGGGTCCCACATCGACTTGCATCCCAGCTCGTTGAGAACACTATTTAGGAAGTAATGGAAAAACTATTCTTTGGTAAGAGCTATCCTTCTCTATCTCCTTCTCTCTCCATATCTTATCTCCTTTCCTTCTCCACAAAATGGCGACACACCTTTACACCTTTACCATAAATATGTCTACCGTAAAAAGCAGAAACCAATATCTAATATAGATTTGTGGAAAAACTGGCATTCCCTTTGGCAGGTGCAACGGCGGCTGCGCGAAGATATTCGGGTCGAAACGTGACCAAAATTGACAACTACCCTACATCAGCGTCGTGAAGTCCCTTACTTTAGTACAATTAGTTCCCAAACGCGGGACCTCATGTTGCACGTGTGGCAAAGTTCAGGAAGTCTCGCGTTTTGTATTGAACTTGTTTGATAGGAAGGGACTTTAGGTAATAAGGGTTGTTAGGTTAAATTTTATTGGTGAAATAACCATTTTCTTTTTGAACGGTTTTATTTTATTGCAATGATTTTGTGCTTTAAGGTTTTATTCTGGATTGGATCTCGTTACACGTCTCTTGGAACTGTTATCTTTGTCTAATCGTAGTTTTGTACACATAAAGTCACACGTATATTCCTTACGGGGTAGGCAGTGCATTAGCGGAACAATAAAACCACAAACCAAACCACATCATTTTCGTTACGTCTAAGAGGCAGAATGGAGGGGTATTCAGTATATTATTTTGTCAATATCACAATATGGTTAACACATAGGGGCGTAACTAACATTTGTTACCATAACAAGATAATGGATACACAATCTACGAAAAATGCATTTTATAGTATACCCGAAAAGATACCTATCATCTAAAAAAAAAAAACTAATTATTTTTCCATTACACCCGCTATAGGTAGTATAGGCGCAAGGAAAAGATGAAAGACCCTGTATGTTATAATTATAATAAAGAGTCACGCACAACACTGCGCCGGTCGTGACCTACAGAAGGGCAGAAAGGATAATTCGATACATCTGTGGCCCTTTGAAGGACAGGTGGTGAGAAAAGTGCTACTACTAACTAATAGTTGGGTTAAAATATTCCAGCAAAAAAAAATCTACGTAAGAGGCCTCTCTCCGAGCGGTGGCGCTCTCACTCGTGAAAAAATCGTAACTCGCAAAATACGGGGTGTAAGGGACAGCGTCCCGCAAACTGATAGGGGTTGCTCAGTCAACGATACTGAACAACTATCACCAGGAATTTCTTTCAGGAAGTGAAAAAAAAATTTGGCTTTTCCATACAAAATATCCACCTCGATCAGACAATTTGTATGGAAGAGCCAATTTTTTTTTCACTTCCTGAAAAAAAAACCTGGTGAAAGTTGTTGTATTCATATAAATAAACGTGGAACAAAGTCTATAAAGTATTATTTTATGTAACTTGGATAAGTTTCAAGGTTTTTATCCTGTCGGCTACCATCTTGAAGTAATTTTACAAAAAACACTTTAGTTGCAGTCGTGCAATTTTCACTTGAAAACGCCAGCTGTATTTTTATCTAGGTATACATACATACATACATAAAATCCCGCCTGTATCCCTAATGGGGTAGGCAGAGCTAAAAAGGACCTAAACAGGTTGTTCCGCCACGTCTGACACGTTTCGAGGGCTAATACAGATGATGATGTATATTGCTATAGTGACGGGTTGTCAGCCCATCGCCTAAATTGCAATACACTGAAACCCTCGATTCCCTTAGCTGATTTTTACAGCATGCCCGGGAGGAGATGCAGCTGGCACATTCTACGCTTTTCTATCACTCCCAGTCCAGCATGGAAGCAATCTTATTTATCTTTATCTAGGTATCATCAGTGTAATTCACTTTCTGTGACTCACAACGAGTAAGTTCACACTAATGAGGAGCCAAACTAAAAGCTAAATACAGATGGCGCTCTGGGCGACTGTACCTTATTTCGTGTCAATGTCACATGTATATTGCGATTTTATCAGTTTTTTTAACATAAACGATATTTTTTTCAACATAATCACTTTCTTTGTAATGCGCTGAACACATTCAACTTGCATCACTTGCATTGAAGTTTTTAATACGTAATTTTTTTTCCCACTGTCTCTCACTGTTTTCTTTATTTGTAATCTTTGGAAAACAAATGAATTCCCCTATTTTTGCAATTAAATGCACTGCATTGTGGCATTTACTGATAATATTCTAAAAATATTCAATTTGTTTACAAAAGTTGGTACAATTTGACAGTTCTCAAGGTACAGTCGCCCATGCGACACCTAGCGGGAGAAAAAGGCAGTTTTCCTCCTCATTGGATTAGTACTAAATTGGATTGTTGAATTTATATCTGGTCGTCGACCTTTTATTTTATTAGGTGCTTTTCGACGCGACTGTACTTCTGTCTAGCCGTCGAGCCTTTAGATGTAGCGAATTTATTATCAGCAAAGAAAGAATGGGCCGTTGATGATAAAATAAAAGGCTTAGTTAAGGTTTACTTAATTATTAAGTCTCTGTCTGTCTGTCTGTTGCTATTGTATGTAGATTCCCACGGGAATAAGATATTTTCCCAAGGTAAAAAGTAGCCATGTCCGTCTCCAGGTTACTATCTATCACCATGCCAAATTTCATCAAGATCCGTTCAGCCGTTTAGGCGTGAAAGAGCAACAAACAAAAATACAAGCGTTACTTTCGCGTTTATAATTTAGTACTTAGGATTGTTTCTTTTTAACCGACTTCCAAAAAAAGGAGGCGGTTCTCAATTCGTCGTGAACTTTTTTTTTTTATTATTATTATTATTTTGGCGGGCCAAACCGTCTGAAGGGAGGGCTCGTATGACAGGAATGCTGGCATAGGAAATACAAAGGTTTGATGGGGGATAAAGGATAGGGAACTTTGAGTAGGGTACTAATGTAGGGAAATATCTGTTTCATCTTTTTTCCCGTTACAGGTAAGTTTACTTTTAAAATGTTAAACTTACAGCCCCCGTAGCATGCAGCCGCGAACAGGCCGTGATAGCCGTTTTATCACACATTTTATCGCATCTATCTGTCAAATTGTATGGGAGTTTGACAGATAGATGCGATATATTCGTTATCGCGCGACGGCATGCTACAGGGGCAGGACATTTAAAAGAACTCGCATTCCAGAAGAGGTAGCCATGACAATAGGATAACTCAGCCGAATTCGGAGCACGTAGACCATTGACACCTCCTGGACTCGTGTTCTGCGACAAACTCAGCGTAATTAGTTTCGCAGACTGACTGTTATTGGCGCAGTCGGTATAATGTTTCTGCAAGGATCGATACAATACTCATACATATTAATAAGTTGTAAGTTTTGACAATAGATCTGAAAATAAGTAACAAAAATACCTAATTCCTCAGTAATAGTCTATGAAAACTGGATTGGGTTAGCTATTTAAAAAAAAGCGGTTTAAAAATCTCTTACGCTAAGGTTCATCGGGTCGACTCTAGTGTAGGTCAGAGCGACAGAGACAGAGTCAGAGCTCACCCAGAAGATGCCTGTTCACTCTAACTTTGAAGAGTTGAGGGTTGTATGCTTTCGGATACATACGCAGGTAGTTAGTTCCTGCCTTTTCTGTATTAGCATTGAAGAGCTTAGTTCGATTTGGTGGAATATCAACCAGGTATGGATTGTATCCTGAAGTTACAAATGCGACTTTTTACTGGGTCTTGCTAAAGCTTGGGAAAAAAAATGTATACAAAAAATTTGAAATGCTATAGTGTAAACACAAGTGTAAACAGTAGGACTAGGAGTTCATTATTTACCCTCAAACTTATTTCGTACCCTAAATTCCTTCGTTTATAAGTTATTTTATTAGAGTGGTATATTTTCCATTTCCTCGCTTGGTGGGAGCTAAAGTATTTTTTTACGATTCCCTTAATGAGTCAGTTCCACCAGGCTGTCTCATAAACTTTCTAAATAGTGATGGGAAAAGATATTCATTATAAGGGATCTGATAATGATTCAATTCCATGCTGGACTGGTCGCTATCTTTTTCTTGTAGTGAGTTTGGAGTCGATCGACCCGACGAACACTGGTGTCAAAGTTTTTTAACCGCCTAATAGCACAGCTAATAGGCCTCTGAAATGGAGCGTAGAATGTTCCAGCTACTTTTCTTTCCGGGCATATCATAGAAACCAGTTGATGGAGCCAAAGGTTTCAATTGCTGGAAGTGGCAGAACCGCTTTTTACCAAGCCGTAGATTCTCTGCCTTCCCGAGAAGCTAAAATCATGATGGATAACCGTAGGTTAGTAATATTCTATACTCGTAATTTTGCCATCATAGCATCTTTCACGGAAAAGTAACTCTTAACCTGTAAAATATCTTTCGAAAATATATGTAGCTAGAGCATGGGGTCCCATTCCGTACTACAGTAAATAAGCTTTTAAAAATATCAAGAGATGGCTCTACGGTTAAGTCGGGTAACCCGTTCTAAACAAACATTTATCTAACAGTTTTAAACCGTGAAAAACTGTTCAAATAGAGTTAATGTGTTATTTAATTGCGTCACAATGTCCTAAAAACAGGCCTGCCCGGCGGTCTGCCAGGTTAAAGCGGACCAGTTTTGTTGTATGACATTAGGCATCTGTAGTATAGTATTATATTATCTGTGACTAGAGCTAGATACACAGGGTAATCCGACTATCATCGATTCATGTATAGAGCTAAGCTAAACAGTTACACAAGCAGTTACTAACTCTACTACCAAAACAAGCCTTTAATATGCCTTCATTAAATATCAATGATTCAGTTAATACAGAGTCAACTCATTTGAATAAGCTGATCCCATCACTTTAGACATAAACCTCGATAGTAAGGGGGTACAAAACTCCATCAACTCGCGTCAGTTTACGACTTCAGGGGTTGTTTATGGGGTAATAGGGGGTTACTTTAATTATTTCAGAAAGTGCCACTTGCTAATTAAGTTTTAAGATATTTAAGCCGATTAAATTTTTAGGGCTATCGGAAATTTTCGACAGGCACGAATATCCTGCTCATTTATTGGCTACCATTCGTCTACCATCACATCACAACTACCATTTTTACAGCCTTCAAAAAACATAATAAAATTAAGTATTTTACCCTATTTCGTATGTAGTACAAAGAGTTTTCATTCCGAGCTACTTAGGGGAGCAGATGGCGCCACTGTTGAGTGTTCCAATAGAGACCAATGAGAAGACACAAAACTGACATTGATATTGATATTGACAGATTACTGACCAATCACAGGAAAAAGGAACACTCAACAGTGGCGCCATTTAGTTCTCAGTTTTTAACCCCAATATGAAGCAAAAATTAAGAAAAATATGAACTAAAAACTTCTTGCAGAAGAACCAAAAAATAATAAGCAAAAAGAAATTATTGCAATTTCACCAAAAACCAGGCTGGTTTTACCACACAAAAATATGTGTAGGATGCCATTAAAAAATTAAGAAGAATAAAGATTTATTTTTATTTATTTTAATAAGCGATCTGATGTATTTTTTTTCACATCAAACAGCCTGTAATTTGTAGGAACTGTATACACATTTACACGACTCTTCAAAAAAGGTTTGACATTTATAATTTTTAGAATTTGACGTTCTTATTCATATTGAAATTGATGCAAAACTATATTATATTTTATAAAAAGCTTACGTATAAACAGAATTAGCAGTATAAGTACTTTGTTTAGGTAGTTGACGCTCTGTCTACCCCACAAGGCGTGATTGTAAACGTACTTGATTAAGATAAATACCATTAATATAACAGTGCAATGAATTAATGAACTCCAAAGCGACAGATAAATCATAATTCCACTATTTCAATGGAGACTGCGATATGAATGATACAATGAGAAGCTTTCGAGACGAGAGGCTAATAAAACATAACACATACATTCGCTCAAGGTGGTCCGTTGAGCTCAGTGCTGCCCCCACAAGCAATTTATTTATCACTTGAGATTTTCCCCAGTTTGGTTAGGACATTGATAGATAGATAGATAAAATGCTTTATTATTCAAATTTCTACAAAAGACACGTACATTTTGAAAAAAAAGACATAAATAAAGACAAAAACAAATGTAATTTTTCATTGTTAGGTATCCATTCACAATTTACACCTTATTGCCATCGATTCGTGGAGAGAGAGAGCAGAAAAACATAGAATGTGCCAGCTGCATCTCTTCCCGGGCATGCTGTAAAAACCAGCTAAGGGATTCAAGGGTTTCAGTATATTGTAATTTAGGCGATGGGCTGACAACCTGTCACTACAGCAATATACAGATATATCTTAAACAACCCTTAAAACTTGTCAGACGTGGCGGAACGACCTTTGTTTGGATCGTTGACGCTCTGCCTACCCCATTAGGGATACAGGCGTGATGATATGTATGTATGTATCTTAACCAAAATTATTAATCATACCAATATCCTAATCTATCGATCTTGCTAAGAGTGGCCACTTTTGGCCATATCAATACAACACTAAAAATTATATATTAAATTAAATGCGAATTGTGACCTTATGGATTAAAAAATGAAGAATTACCTACTTATAATAAATTTTGTGCAAAATAATTACAAAATATTCATGAAAATGTTTGTATTTGAGACACAAACACAATATATTTATTACTTGTGGGGGCAGCACTGAGCTCATCGTTCCGCCTTAATTCGGCAATAGTTTCCAACCCCCCCACAACATAATCCGAGCAAGTGGCGAGCGAATCCGTCGGGGGTGCCAGTCGTAAAATTTTATAGCCGTCGCCATGGTAACGCCGCCATTTTGTGGAGAAGGAAAGGAGATAAGATATGGAGAGAGAAGGAGATAGAGAAGGATAGCTCTTACCAAAGAATAGTTTTTCCATTACTTCCTAAATAGTGTTCTCAACGAGCTGGGATGCAAGTCGATGTGGGACCCATAAACCTCGGTGTCAGAGGTTTGTAAACCGCCTAATCATCATCAGCTCATATACGTCCCCAGCGAGGAACACGAGTAGACCCTAGAAAAGGGCGATCGCGTCTAGTACGGATTGGTCGACTTCACAAACAACCTTTGAATTTCTTCATAGGTGTGTGCAGATTTCCTTACGAATTTTCCTTCACCGTAAAAGCGCCGAATGATTCATCATCTCTCCTGTAATTTCTTTTACGCTTCACAATATAACTGGCCATTAAAACTGGGTTATCAGCCCAAAAAATGTTCTTAATAAACATGATGCCTTTTCACCATAGCAATAAGGAGGGTATCCCCAAGGATGGTGGCGATCAGAACTCTATTACTGAAACCCCCTGAGACATTTTCAAAGCCCTAATCCCTAACGGTTTCCCGTTTAAAAAAGGAACACAAAAGCGGACTGTATCAATTATTCGAAGCCGGAATTTTCGCGGATGGCAACACAATAGGCTGTTGGATCGGCAAAAACCTGGCAATATTTTGAACAATCGCGGGAGGAATGCCAAATATGGCGGATTTGATGTCCTTCATTTGATAATGTTGCTGAATGTTGCATATTCACTCGTATTTACTAACATTATTCATACATACTTACATACATATTTGAATGTCGTCATGAAAGAAAATGGAAGCCTATTTTGTGTCACGTATTGGGTTCAGGACATTATGCAAATGTCTCAGGGGGTTTCAGTAATAGAGTTCTGATCGCCACCATCCTTGGGGATACCCTCCTTATTGCTATGGTGAAAAGGCATCATGTTTATTAAGAACATTTTTTGGGCTGATAACCCAGTTTTAATGGCCAGTTATATTGTGAAGCGTAAAAGAAATTACAGGAGAGATGATGAATCATTCGGCGCTTTTACGGTGAAGGAAAATTCGTAAGGAAATCTGCACACACCTATGAAGAAATTCAAAGGTTGTTTGTGAAGTCGACCAATCCGTACTAGACGCGATCGCCCTTTTCTAGGGTCTACTCGTGTTCCTCGCTGGGGACGTATATGAGCTGATGATGATTAGGCGGTTTACAAACCTCTGACACCGAGGTTTATGGGTCCCACATCGACTTGCATCCCAGCTCGTTGAGAACACTATTTAGGAAGTAATGGAAAAACTATTCTTTGGTAAGAGCTATCCTTCTCTATCTCCTTCTCTCTCCATATCTTATCTCCTTTCCTTCTCCACAAAATGGCGGCGTTACCATGGCGACGGCTATAAAATTTTACGACTGGCACCCCCGACGGATTCGCTCGCCACTTGCTCGGATTATGTTGTGGGGGGGTTGGAAACTATTGCCGAATTAAGGCGGAACGATGAGCTCAGTGCTGCCCCCACAAGTAATAAATATATTTGTGTTTGTGTCTCAAATACAAACATTTTCATGAATATTTTGTATTTTGCACAAAATTTATTATAAGTAGGTAATTCTTCATTTTTTAATCCATAAGGTCACAATTCGCATTTAATTTAATATATAATTTTTAGTGTTGTATTGATATGGCCAAAAGTGGCCACTCTTAGCAAGATCGATAGATTAGGATATTGGTATGATTAATAATTTTGGTTAAGATACATACATACATATCATCACGCCTGTATCCCTAATGGGGTAGGCAGAGCGTCAACGATCCAAACAAAGGTCGTTCCGCCACGTCTGACAAGTTTTAAGGGTTGTTTAAGATATATCTGTATATTGCTGTAGTGACAGGTTGTCAGCCCATCGCCTAAATTACAATATACTGAAACCCTTGAATCCCTTAGCTGGTTTTTACAGCATGCCCGGGAAGAGATGCAGCTGGCACATTCTATGTTTTTCTGCTCTCTCTCTCCACGAATCGATGGCAATAAGGTGTAAATTGTGAATGGATACCTAACAATGAAAAATTACATTTGTTTTTGTCTTTATTTATGTCTTTTTTTTCAAAATGTACGTGTCTTTTGTAGAAATTTGAATAATAAAGCATTTTATCTATCTATCTATCAATGTCCTAACCAAACTGGGGAAAATCTCAAGTGATAAATAAATTGCTTGTGGGGGCAGCACTGAGCTCAACGGACCACCTTGAGCGAATGTATGTGTTATGTTTTATTAGCCTCTCGTCTCGAAAGCTTCTCATTGTATCATTCATATCGCAGTCTCCATTGAAATAGTGGAATTATGATTTATCTGTCGCTTTGGAGTTCATTAATTCATTGCACTGTTATATTAATGGTATTTATCTTAATCAAGTACGTTTACAATCACGCCTTGTGGGGTAGACAGAGCGTCAACTACCTAAACAAAGTACTTATACTGCTAATTCTGTTTATACGTAAGCTTTTTATAAAATATAATATAGTTTTGCATCAATTTCAATATGAATAAGAACGTCAAATTCTAAAAATTATATATTAAATTAAATGCGAATTGTGACCTTATGGATTAAAAAATGAAGAATTACCTACTTATAATAAATTTTGTGCAAAATACAAAATATTCATGAAAATGTTTGTATTTGAGACACAAACACAATATATTTATTACTTGTGGGGGCAGCACTGAGCTCATCGTTCCGCCTTAATTCGGCAATAGTTTCCAACCCCCCCACAACATAATCCGAGCAAGTGGCGAGCGAATCCGTCGGGGGTGCCAGTCGTAAAATTTTATAGCCGTCGCCATGGTAACGCCGCCATTTTGTGGAGAAGGAAAGGAGATAAGATATGGAGAGAGAAGGAGATAGAGAAGGATAGCTCTTACCAAAGAATAGTTTTTCCATTACTTCCTAAATAGTGTTCTCAACGAGCTGGGATGCAAGTCGATGTGGGACCCATAAACCTCGGTGTCAGAGGTTTGTAAACCGCCTAATCATCATCAGCTCATATACGTCCCCAGCGAGGAACACGAGTAGACCCTAGAAAAGGGCGATCGCGTCTAGTACGGATTGGTCGACTTCACAAACAACCTTTGAATTTCTTCATAGGTGTGTGCAGATTTCCTTACGAATTTTCCTTCACCGTAAAAGCGCCGAATGATTCATCATCTCTCCTGTAATTTCTTTTACGCTTCACAATATAACTGGCCATTAAAACTGGGTTATCAGCCCAAAAAATGTTCTTAATAAACATGATGCCTTTTCACCATAGCAATAAGGAGGGTATCCCCAAGGATGGTGGCGATCAGAACTCTATTACTGAAACCCCCTGAGACATTTGCATAATGTCCTGAACCCAATACGTGACACAAAATAGGCTTCCATTTTCTTTCATGACGACATTCAAATATGTATGTAAGTATGTATGAATAATGTTAGTAAATACGAGTGAATATGCAACATTCAGCAACATTATCAAATGAAGGACATCAAATCCGCCATATTTGGCATTCCTCCCGCGATTGTTCAAAATATTGCCAGGTTTTTGCCGATCCAACAGCCTATTGTGTTGCCATCCGCGAAAATTCCGGCTTCGAATAATTGATACAGTCCGCTTTTGTGTTCCTTTTTTAAACGGGAAACCGTTAGGGATTAGGGCTTTGAAAATGTCTCAGGGGGTTTCAGTAATAGAGTTCTGATCGCCACCATCCTTGGGGATACCCTCCTTATTGCTATGGTGAAAAGGCATCATGTTTATTAAGAACATTTTTTGGGCTGATAACCCAGTTTTAATGGCCAGTTATATTGTGAAGCGTAAAAGAAATTACAGGAGAGATGATGAATCATTCGGCGCTTTTACGGTGAAGGAAAATTCGTAAGGAAATCTGCACACACCTATGAAGAAATTCAAAGGTTGTTTGTGAAGTCGACCAATCCGTACTAGACGCGATCGCCCTTTTCTAGGGTCTACTCGTGTTCCTCGCTGGGGACGTATATGAGCTGATGATGATTAGGCGGTTTACAAACCTCTGACACCGAGGTTTATGGGTCCCACATCGACTTGCATCCCAGCTCGTTGAGAACACTATTTAGGAAGTAATGGAAAAACTATTCTTTGGTAAGAGCTATCCTTCTCTATCTCCTTCTCTCTCCATATCTTATCTCCTTTCCTTCTCCACAAAATGGCGGCGTTACCATGGCGACGGCTATAAAATTTTACGACTGGCACCCCCGACGGATTCGCTCGCCACTTGCTCGGATTATGTTGTGGGGGGGTTGGAAACTATTGCCGAATTAAGGCGGAACGATGAGCTCAGTGCTGCCCCCACAAGTAATAAATATATTGTGTTTGTGTCTCAAATACAAACATTTTCATGAATATTTTGTATTTTGCACAAAATTTATTATAAGTAGGTAATTCTTCATTTTTTAATCCATAAGGTCACAATTCGCATTTAATTTAATATATAATTTTTAGTGTTGTATTGATATGGCCAAAAGTGGCCACTCTTAGCAAGATCGATAGATTAGGATATTGGTATGATTAATAATTTTGGTTAAGATACATACATACATATCATCACGCCTGTATCCCTAATGGGGTAGGCAGAGCGTCAACGATCCAAACAAAGGTCGTTCCGCCACGTCTGACAAGTTTTAAGGGTTGTTTAAGATATATCTGTATATTGCTGTAGTGACAGGTTGTCAGCCCATCGCCTAAATTACAATATACTGAAACCCTTGAATCCCTTAGCTGGTTTTTACAGCATGCCCGGGAAGAGATGCAGCTGGCACATTCTATGTTTTTCTGCTCTCTCTCTCCACGAATCGATGGCAATAAGGTGTAAATTGTGAATGGATACCTAACAATGAAAAATTACATTTGTTTTTGTCTTTATTTATGTCTTTTTTTTCAAAATGTACGTGTCTTTTGTAGAAATTTGAATAATAAAGCATTTTATCTATCTATCTATCAATGTCCTAACCAAACTGGGGAAAATCTCAAGTGATAAATAAATTGCTTGTGGGGCAGCACTGAGCTCAACGGACCACCTTGAGCGAATGTATGTGTTATGTTTTATTAGCCTCTCGTCTCGAAAGCTTCTCATTGTATCATTCATATCGCAGTCTCCATTGAAATAGTGGAATTATGATTTATCTGTCGCTTTGGAGTTCATTAATTCATTGCACTGTTATATTAATGGTATTTATCTTAATCAAGTACGTTTACAATCACGCCTTGTGGGGTAGACAGAGCGTCAACTACCTAAACAAAGTACTTATACTGCTAATTCTGTTTATACGTAAGCTTTTTATAAAATATAATATAGTTTTGCATCAATTTCAATATGAATAAGAACGTCAAATTCTAAAAATTATAAATGTCAAACCTTTTTTGAAGAGTCGTGTAAATGTGTATACAGTTCCTACAAATTACAGGCTGTTTGATGTGAAAAAAAAAATACATCAGATCGCTTATTAAAATAAATAAAAATAAATCTTTATTCTTCTTAATTTTTTAATGGCATCCTACACATATTTTTGTGTGGTAAAACCAGCCTGGTTTTTGGTGAAATTGCAATAATTTCTTTTTGCTTATTATTTTTTGGTTCTTCTGCAAGAAGTTTTTAGTTCATATTTTTCTTAATTTTTGCTTCATATTGGGGTTAAAAACTGAGAACTAAATGGCGCCACTGTTGAGTGTTCCTTTTTCCTGTGATTGGTCAGTAATCTGTCAATATCAATATCAATGTCAGTTTTGTGTCTTCTCATTGGTCTCTATTGGAACACTCAACAGTGGCGCCATCTGCTCCCCTAAGTAGCTCGGAATGAAAACTCTTTGTACTACATACGAAATAGGGTAAAATACTTAATTTTATTATGTTTTTTGAAGGCTGTAAAAATGGTAGTTGTGATGTGATGGTAGACGAATGGTAGCCAATAAATGAGCAGGATATTCGTGCCTGTCGAAAATTTCCGATAGCCCTAAAAATTTAATCGGCTTAAATATCTTAAAACTTAATTAGCAAGTGGCACTTTCTGAAATAATTAAAGTAACCCCCTATTACCCCATAAACAACCCCTGAAGTCGTAAACTGACGCGAGTTGATGGAGTTTTGTACCCCCTTACTATCGAGGTTTATGTCTAAAGTGATGGGATCAGCTTATTCAAATGAGTTGACTCTGTATTAACTGAATCATTGATATTTAATGAAGGCATATTAAAGGCTTGTTTTGGTAGTAGAGTTAGTAACTGCTTGTGTAACTGTTTAGCTTAGCTCTATACATGAATCGATGATAGTCGGATTACCCTGTGTATCTAGCTCTAGTCACAGATAATATAATACTATACTACAGATGCCTAATGTCATACAACAAAACTGGTCCGCTTTAACCTGGCAGACCGCCGGGCAGGCCTGTTTTTAGGACATTGTGACGCAATTAAATAACACATTAACTCTATTTGAACAGTTTTTCACGGTTTAAAACTGTTAGATAAATGTTTGTTTAGAACGGGTTACCCGACTTAACCGTAGAGCCATCTCTTGATATTTTTAAAAGCTTATTTACTGTAGTACGGAATGGGACCCCATGCTCTAGCTACATATATTTTCGAAAGATATTTTACAGGTTAAGAGTTACTTTTCCGTGAAAGATGCTATGATGGCAAAATTACGAGTATAGAATATTACTAACCTACGGTTATCCATCATGATTTTAGCTTCTCGGGAAGGCAGAGAATCTACGGCTTGGTAAAAAGCGGTTCTGCCACTTCCAGCAATTGAAACCTTTGGCTCCATCAACTGGTTTCTATGATATGCCCGGAAAGAAAAGTAGCTGGAACATTCTACGCTCCATTTCAGAGGCCTATTAGCTGTGCTATTAGGCGGTTAAAAAACTTTGACACCAGTGTTCGTCGGGTCGATCGACTCCAAACTCACTACAAGAAAAAGATAGCGACCAGTCCAGCATGGAATTGAATCATTATCAGATCCCTTATAATGAATATCTTTTCCCATCACTATTTAGAAAGTTTATGAGACAGCCTGGTGGAACTGACTCATTAAGGGAATCGTAAAAAAATACTTTAGCTCCCACCAAGCGAGGAAATGGAAAATATACCACTCTAATAAAATAACTTATAAACGAAGGAATTTAGGGTACGAAATAAGTTGAGGGTAAATAATGAACTCCTAGTCCTACTGTTTACACTTGTGTTTACACTATAGCATTTCAAATTTTTTGTATACATTTTTTTTCCCAAGCTTTAGCAAGACCCAGTAAAAAGTCGCATTTGTAACTTCAGGATACAATCCATACCTGGTTGATATTCCACCAAATCGAACTAAGCTCTTCAATGCTAATACAGAAAAGGCAGGAACTAACTACCTGCGTATGTATCCGAAAGCATACAACCCTCAACTCTTCAAAGTTAGAGTGAACAGGCATCTTCTGGGTGAGCTCTGACTCTGTCTCTGTCGCTCTGACCTACACTAGAGTCGACCCGATGAACCTTAGCGTAAGAGATTTTTAAACCGCTTTTTTTTAAATAGCTAACCCAATCCAGTTTTCATAGACTATTACTGAGGAATTAGGTATTTTTGTTACTTATTTTCAGATCTATTGTCAAAACTTACAACTTATTAATATGTATGAGTATTGTATCGATCCTTGCAGAAACATTATACCGACTGCGCCAATAACAGTCAGTCTGCGAAACTAATTACGCTGAGTTTGTCGCAGAACACGAGTCCAGGAGGTGTCAATGGTCTACGTGCTCCGAATTCGGCTGAGTTATCCTATTGTCATGGCTACCTCTTCTGGAATGCGAGTTCTTTTAAATGTCCTGCCCCTGTAGCATGCCGTCGCGCGATAACGAATATATCGCATCTATCTGTCAAACTCCCATACAATTTGACAGATAGATGCGATAAAATGTGTGATAAAACGGCTATCACGGCCTGTTCGCGGCTGCATGCTACGGGGGCTGTAAGTTTAACATTTTAAAAGTAAACTTACCTGTAACGGGAAAAAAGATGAAACAGATATTTCCCTACT